>JAAGNO010015919.1:0-15969 GCA_033439905.1 Ceryle rudis
CGGTGCTGAACCTGCGGCAGAAATGGCGGAGAGCCCCGCAGCCCCCGCGGAGGGACGTGGAGCCGGCCAGGCTCCGGTGGAGGAGCAGCTGCTGCACAAATGGAATGTGCTAGCCCAACCCGGACGAGCCTGCACTGTTTTCCCATCTGTGGGCAGTGTCGCAGGTGTGAAGTCCACTCGGGTGGTTTTGGGTGACCTCCCAAGGCAGGCAGGCTTCAGAGCTCCAGCTTCACCACTGTCACAAATACACCTGTTTAACAGCTCCAAAAGACACTGTATCTGCCTGAAAGGATCTCTCAGAGCCTGCAAAACCATGCTCTGATGCAAAGCTAGCCTCTGCCACCTCCAAATGAGGCCATTCCTGGCTATTTGGTCCAATTCAAGTTTGACATTATCCATTCAATTCGCTTTCATGCAGAGCGCTTTACACTAAACGTGTTTCTTGTCTTTGGCAACTTAGCAATTGGTATGTCAGTCATAAAAAGATATTTTTTCAGGTTAGTTATTGCCATGGTCGTGTTAGTTGGCTTGTCTATGTTGAACACTCAAAGCTTTGTCGGTCCATGTTACCACTGCAGCAACTGTATCTACCTCAAGCTAAATACTACTTCAAGGTACATACCTGGAGCTAAATAATATCCCGTGCTAAATAATTGGGAGTCAGTCAAGAAGCGTTGTGAACCATGGAGGTTTCCAACATAGTTGCAGCGAACTTGCTCAAATAGTCCTCGTAACCATCGTCACTGGGAAGTACCATGGAAATAGATGAGGTGCTTTGAGAGGTTGTAAACCCTTCATATTGGGTGAGGTACAGGGAAAAGTCTGAGAAACCGCAATACTCAGAGCCTAACATTAATTTGGTCATCTTTCAAGTTCCAAAACCAGCTGGAAGACAAAAATTCTCCTTATAGATTACCTGTATAGCTAGTCTAATAAATATGGACTTCATTTAGGGTAACCACAATGATTTTTTTAAACTCGTTTACTAAATTCTTCTTGCTCTGAGGTTAATCATAAGTTGACATCCCCTCTTTGAAAGGTAGGACAAGATCTCTCACTCTGAAATCTGCGTCTGAGAAGATTCATATGAAGATCTATATAGTATCTTTATGTAGACAAGACGTGTCAGATTGAAACTCACTAAAGCTTAGAAACTTAGACAATATTGTAGGAAGCTTTCCTCTTACCATCTTTGAAGATACAAAGTATCTTTACTATTGATTAATGAGCACATTATGTGATAACATGCTCATTATCAAAGTGTCCTTCAAAAATGTAGTTCCTCATATCTTTCTTAGGCAGAATTCAATCAAGAAAATACTAGATGATTTAGGTACAGCGATATGGACAGTGACATCTTTTCACTTTCAAAAGAGAACTCTGAAACAAAAGAAAATACAATCTTTTACTCTGTCATCAATCAAATGGATAATGGCACATTTGTTGCAAGGATAGGCATGTAAAATTGACACCTGTTGTGATTTTAATTGAGAAAGCTTAGACATTAATCCTTTAGAAATGGTTTCTACCTCGTCTTCCTCGAGGGAAACATTTATGAGCTCATGAAATTCTAATTGGAGCAGCTCATTTTCTGTCTGTATAAACAGACAGCTTTAGTGGGCTTGTTTACTGAAGACTCAGGGAGACTTTTCATCAACTTCCTATATACAAGGAGTGCTTATTGGAGCCATTTATGGATGTATGGGACATGATTTGTATGACATAGAAAAGGGTGCAAGTCTGTTCTTTCCCATTGATCTGTGAAAATTTACACATCTTCTCTATTATGGAGCCCCACGCCTACAGCAAAAGTCTTCATATTTTAGCTTTCCAGTGAGCTGGTCCTTTTGCACCCAGAGGAACAGCTCTTTGTCAGCTTTGGCACTTTGTGGCTTCTAGGCACTGACATACACGTAAGTGACAGATACACTAGGGTCAATAGTGTAGGTACCTGTAGCCCCAGGCGCTGAGACCTATCACAATGTCTCACTGACTTTGTAGTGGTGGTATCCTTTTCTGCTGCTTTCATCATCAAATATGGAGCAAAAAGAAAATGTAGTAGCTTTATCTGCATTGGGAGATAAACACAATAACATTATTTTTACATCCCTTAAGACCTATCTTCACATTTATCCTTTTCTCCCAGTAGTTTCTCAGAAATTAATTTTCATCTATCTTGTGTAACATTACTTTCTGTAGGAAGTAAACACTTCTGCCATGGAAAAGCCATTATAACTAAGAAAAGACCAAAGTTTTAAACATTTAAGAAGAGCAGTGCTACCTAGTGAATTCACAGCTGCATTGCAGTGATTCGTTTCTATTTTCTAAACCTCTGATATGTTTAGAAAGCAAACAGCTATCTGAAACAGCAAAGGTGAGAACAATAACAAGATCAGTCTATACCAGTCATGAAAAACTTCAGGATTTCTGTGGGCCCATCTGCAGTACCTTCAACCAGAGTACCACAGTGTGCCAATAATGAAAGCACCTTCATAATATCTTCTGGAAATAACTGGTTATATACCCATTGTTCAGGTGGAGAATAGAGGCACAACATTCTTAAGGATGGCTTTCATCCTACATCTCTTACATACTTAAAAAAAAATCCTGGATGAAATTGTTTACCTCTAAGTAGGCAAGAAGAGTGCAAAACAGCAGGGAATCCAATACAGCCCTCCTTACTCTATGCTTTAGTCAAGTCCCACTCACTCAGGAACATACCTGAGAGCAAGCAATACTCAGCAGCACTGTAAGACACAGCAAGTTGACATCTGTTTCATCAGGAAGGTTTGAGAAATCAGGGAAGGAATCGTAAGAGGAAAGCTGGGGAATTGAAACAAACTGACCAAAGCAAAGGGCAGATAGCAGCAGCATTATTGATGGCCTGGGCTAAAAAGTACTAGTTAAGTCATTATCTGTGATTTTAGTTGCAGAAGGAAAGCTGTGCATCTGTCCACAGTGTTCTGATTTTGTCCTTAAAGGCAGAAGTGACCTGAGCATCAACTGGAGGTTGCTAGTTGAAGTGCAGTCTGAAAAAGTACTAATTCTAGCTTCCCTCAGACTCTCCTTTTAGAATGATCCAACAACACAGCACATAAAATGTAAAGACCTAAGTAAAAAGCAAGTGATGCGGCATGGAAAGTGATGTCATTAAAGCATGCAGCTGATGTTTCACCTTTGAAAGATGTCTACCAGATGGCTTCCTATAACTGCTGTGTCTGTAAAAATGCAATATCAAAAAGTAGTATAATCCAATCCATGGATATAAACCAGCAGCCTTTATGTTAAACCACTTCTCTGTTACAGTAATAAAACCACCCATGTAAAGTAGACAAGTGCATGCATCACACATTCTTGTAACAGAAGGGAAATGCAGTGGGATAAAATGACACCAAAGGTGAGAGGTTTTTAACCTACACAGTAATTGCAGAGATGTTCTTATCTGAAACTGGTACCAGGTCACAGGACCACAGCTGAGCCCCTGGTGACATTTTACTTCAACAACATACCAGAATAAATAAAACATAGCAGTTCTGTTGGATACCTAACCAATAAGGTGTTCCTCATCCAGAAGAGGGGTTTGTACATTTGTCACCTAAATATAATATCGAAACAGAGGGGTCGGTACTAATTCACATCCTATAGGTATGGGACATTGTCTGTTGGACTTGCAGTTCAGATGCAGCTAAAGAAACAAAAGGCATAATCATGCTCATCTTGCTTACGAAAATACCTTACCTGAAACCATAGACACTTTCTTTGAGAATGGAAAGCAGGAATAAGTGGAGTCTGGAAAACGGCTTAGAGCCATGGCTTTACCCGGAGCACACAAAGCACATGCAGAAGAATGATGCATGGAAAAGTGACTTTTATCACCTTTGGGCTCTGCCAGCCATGACTGGCTTGGCCAATACCTTGACATAACTAGAACAACCAAAGTGCTGCTCCATTCCATCAGTCTCCAGGGGCCAGCATGACAGCTAGGAATGGCTGCCTGTAAGGGGACACATAGAAGTAAATATGCCAGCAGGATGTAATTCAAGAATTCCCCTGCTCGAAGCAAAGTTTTCCAGGTTCCACTGTGCTCAGGGCTATTTCCCATGGATGATTTCATGCAAAGGGCTTTACTGGAGCACAGAACGTGCCCACAATGAGCACATCGCTAAATGAGCAAAAGTATTTACTCAATGCCCGTGGCCAACCTAAATATAAAATATCTTCCACTATATTTTATAGCTTGTGGAAGAAAACAATACAACAGAAAGGAATCTGATAATGCACAATACGGAAGGGGCAGGGATGTTTTTTTGATGTATTGCACACATTCCATGCCAGGCAGTGCAAGGAAGGCATGTCACTCAGTGCTTTTGATTGAGGGATGCCATGGTGGCATGCCATAGCCAAAAAGCCAAATTGTCATATGCCTTCCACTTCACTGAGATGCCATGCTGCGGAAAACATTGTAGGCATGAATGGAAACCCTCACTGATGGCCAGATCTATGTTGGAAGACCTGCCAAAGGAAAATGAGAAGCATATTGGGTCAATTTTGTTGGTTTTATACATGATGAGTTCTTTAGCTATGCTTACATTTGATGAAAAGCAGAATGTAGCACATCTAGACAAGCATTAGGCAGACTTTTAGTGCATCTTCCTATTTCATAAGGCATATAACTCAGTAATGTGGAATTCAGACTCTAGGACCTTGCTTTGCAAAATCCCATCACTCTCCTGTTGTAGTTCAGAACCTACATTACCTTTTTCAGACAAGCCAGACTTTAGACTTAGCAAAAGCAACTAAAAGGTCAAAAGTTTTCCCAGTGGCAATCTATTAAAATGAGCAGAGACTTAAAAGGCTATCAGTAGCCACGAAGGAAAAAAAAAAAGTTAAATTTATTAAATATCACCTATAGATCAGATATAACAAGAATACACTGCCTAAGACATGTCTTCCAGATCTGAAAAGCTAATCTGATAAACTCTGCAGGAAGATGACTCTTCTCTTTTTCTCATAGGAATTTGCTTGTATGGCATTCACACTGAAATCCAGATCTGAGCTGGGCTTTCTCCTTTTATATGCACTGGCACAGTTTGACTTGAAATAATCCAAGTATGAGAATCTGACCTATACTCTTTGCTTTTATAAGGTCTGGACATGTCTTTGGAAATTCCAGCATATTGGCAACTCTTCTGTATGAAGGTAGAATTTTATGAGTTTTCAGCTGTTAATCATCTTCTAGAAATCCTTTGAGATGTCTGTCTCCCAAAGCCCTGGGAAAGTCACTCCTTATGAATCCATACTATTTGTGCCCTTCGAAAGGTCCCATTTCTATCAACACCTGTGCTTCTCTTCACTTTAGAGGAGTCAAGGTTTCACTCTGAGATCACAAAACAATGTTGAAGGCATCATCTGTAGGTCATAAGAAGGTAACTTGATGTGTGGATGTATAAACATTTACATGTGTATAGCAAGTGTAAGGAGCAGATAGTGAAAAAGGAGTCAGTATAAGGAAGCCCATGCTTCTCAAATATACAAATTCCAGCAAATTGAAGAGCAGGTATTAGCAGGTGTTACCAAAAGAGAGGGAAAAAGTACATAATAAAAAGCCTTCAGTAACTGAGAAACAATATTGGCTGGAAATGTTGTTCTTCTCAGAAGAACAGTTTAAGAAATTAACGATACTAAAAAGCTTTTGTTTGTTTGTTTTAAATTCTTAACATTTTAAAAATTAAAAAAATAAAATAAAAAAAATAAAGAAGAAGCAGAAGACTAAAAAAAAATGCTATGCAGTGATCCTAGGATGCAATCTTTAACAAAAATCTCTCTGAGGATGCAGTAATAAAGCAGTACCTCATTTTGCAGTTGGTAGTTACAGTCTTACGGACAAAATCCTCAGATTCCATTCTCTACATTTTAAGTCTCATTTCTTTGAATTTATACTGATAATGATTCCATGGCCTCCTCTGCAATATTCAGCTTTTTCTAGCATGACCATTTACAGGTTTGGACTACAGATTCTACAACAGGTCTGTTCTTTTAAGTTGCAAGTATAAGTAACTGAAATGCTGTTGGTCTGACAGTTCAGCATGACTCAATACAGTGGTCTGTCCAGCATAAAAGTTTTTGTTTCTCTCCCTCCATTCCTAACTCCCTGTGCCTTCCTGTTCCTCAGTCTTTTTCTTCAAAGTTCTTTGACTTTCTCTATGGTGTTACTCTTGATCCTCTACAAATGTGTCGGCTGCACAATGCATCCTTACATTATGGATTTGGAAAAAAAAAACCAACCAACCTACTCTTTTTTTCTCTTGAATGGATGCCAAGACTTCATGATTGGTTTTGATCATCAGTGCTAGACATGTGTTCTATGACCCAATCAAACTCTGACATTCAAACTCATATTCATTTCAGTGCCTTGACTCAACATACCCACAGTAGTGCTGAGGTACAAAAATACGGTTGAAATACGGAGCCAAAGTAGTCAGACCTTTTCAGAACTAAGCTCAACTCTTGACCTCAAGAATACTTCAGTGCTACCTATAAAGACAGTAAAATGTATTAATGTAATACTCTGGGATATTTTAACTGAGGGTTGTTTTTTTATTAGTAAAACCTTTATGTCATTGTGGAACTGTTCTTCCTAAACAGAGTATTTTCTGGCACAAACACTCCACGTCTTCCTAACTTTTCTGCAAAGTTGACTAGTAAAGGCCTTGGTGTGATAGGATTAAGGGGTAAATAAGGAAATTATGCTTCATGCTTGCAGTGAAGACAGTGACTACTTCTGTATTGTGCTGCACTTTAGGCATTTTGGAAGCAGTAACAGTATCTTGCCAAGCAGTGACGCTGAGAGGTGCCCTCTGGTATTTGCTGCTTCTGCCACTACGATAATAGTCATGGCTTATAACCAACACATAAAAAGCTCAGTAATAGTGGACACTGAAACTCTTCTTGTCATCCTAACTTGGCACCCCTAGCTCAGAGCTTGCAAGCACTGCCCGCTGGTAGCCATATGTGCAATCTAGAACTACAGACCAGCAGTGGTGATTGTCCTCCCCAGATTGTCACGGACACAGATCCTAATCTTTGTCATCGTAGGAGAACACAGTTTTGACTGCAGAAAGCATTGAGAGCACAAATAATTCGCTTTGATTCTTCACATTTGCTTGGTGCTGGGTTGCTATCCTTCCCTCATTTCTAGTGATTTCAAGAAACTCTCCTTTCTAAATAGTCAAGCAATCATTATAGACTTTAGAAATGCTTTTGGTTTGCTTAGAGTTAAGATCAATGAAAACTTAGTGTTCAGGATGCACACTGAGGTGCATTCTCTAAGGATGTGAATGATGCACCAGTTCACTGTTGCACATCCTAGATGGAAAATGTAACTGGCTTAATCCCTTAGGAGATCTTATTGGCTAGTTTTAAGAAATACCCGGGCTGAAATGGAGAAATGAGGATTAAATATATGATAATGAAGAATCGCAACAGAAGAATCACAGATCAGAAGATCAGACAATGCCTGTGGAAGTTCTCCACTAGAAGGATGGCGTGACACTGGAACGGGTATTTTAAGGCACTAGACATGGAAAATATTTTTCTCTCCTTGCATCACTATACCTTTTTTGACAGAGGCAATGAACCTAGTGTTTCAATTATAGGTCTTACACACACAATTGGGCAACATGCCAACAATTTTCATCTGTGTATTCCAGGACGGGTAGCATTTGTTTAGCTATAAATTCAGAGATGTTGTAGGTTATGATACATGCCATGATTAAGAACTTTCTCAAAACTAAAGTATTTCTGATGGGACATCAAAAAGGGAGCATACGTTATTGCACTCACTGTCTTCCAGATGTCATATCTTATTACTATGTAAAAACAAAGGTATTGATTATGTGAGAGGAACGTTACAGGCACTAGTTTGGACAAAGCAAGAGTAAAGTACAAGATGCATCTTGAATTCCACAGAAGGCTAGAACTGAATAACATTTCTGCCTCTGCATTTTATCTATTCTGTGATTTGAATATACTAAACTGCAAAGGTAGAGCAAATCTATATTTAAACGTGGATACATCTTCATTTTTTAGTAACAAATTTTCATACACAGAGAACACACATAATTCTGCAAACAAAATATGTTTGCAAATGTATACAAGCAACCTGTAACAACGTTAGTGGCACTAGAAGTAGGATCATAAGTCAAATTTTCTGAAATAACATCAGATGACAGTTACTAAATAGAAAATTAAAAACAAAACCAAGGTAAGAGAAAAGGTATTTGGAGTCAAAACAACTTTTAAACCCGCTTCTACCACTGATATAATTTTCATCATTCAGTCTGTTTTGAATTTTGAAGAATAAATTTAATTTGAAAATACAGTGTTCCCTAACATGTTGCTTAACAAAATGAATGTGTCAAAGCAAACTGTTTTTCTCCCATTTCTTTCCACAAACCCTATTGCCAAGTTCATCTTAAACCCATGATGAGAAAGTGCATGACCTACCTGCCAAAAATAATTGTTCAGTTCTGATTTCAGTTGTATTACTACAAAACCCAGGGAACTGTATGAGATTCCAAATAGACTTACCATTCTAGGTGCAGCAAATGAATAGGGTCTGTAAACTCAAATACCTGCTGTCAATGATAAGATTTCAGTGGTTAGGGTCTTAATTTTTACCCAGATCATCCTATCACCCACAGATAACTCCCTTTCTCAACTGCAAAGTCCAGTGATTTGTTATCATATGTCTTCACCTATGATGACCTGGGAAGGAAAAGCAGATAAGCGTTTTCCTCTAGCAGCCAAACAGTATCAGCAACTTGTTCATGCTTTTTAAGAGGGATTTTTCCCTCTTGAATTCAAAAAGAAAAAAAGATATCCAATCAGCTGTTTAGATAGCCGAAAGGCAAAAGTACAGCAGTTACAACTGCAAGCTGGTGCAACTGTAAGCAATTAATCCTTGCACATGCTTTCATGGAGTGCTGCTAACAGGTTTTTAAAAACATATCTTACAAGGGTAAAGAAAACCCTCACCCTGTAGTGCCACACTTCTTTTCAAAAGGTTTCTTTCCTGAAAAAGTTTCTTGCTTTGCAAAGAATCGGGGAACTCAAGGCGGAAAAAGAGTAACAGCAGAGTTTCATACTAACAATAGAGAATTTAACACCCAGATAAGCCTACAGAATATTAACAACAGCTTCTCAATAAAAGATCTAGTTATGATATGTTCCAATGCTAGCATGTTATTCTGAATTCCAGCAAACTAAGCTCCCCAGTGTGAAAAGACAAACCAAACATGATAAAAGTTACCTTGTCACAATACAGCATAAGATCACCCTTGTCTTGCATCTTTTGTTCAGTGGGTGGTTACCCTGGACCTTGGGCTAGTAACTGGAGCTCACAACTTCCAAAAGATGGGCAGTATTTCAGTTTTATAACCATGTTCTGGTTTACTCAGATATTTTGCTGCAATACTCCATATTGTCCTGTGCTCAACAAAGAAAACAGCTTCAATAATGTCATTGTCTGAGTATCCAATACATTGTTTATTTATCGAGTCTTTATTTCTACTTCTCTGAGTTTAATATAAATCTGTGTTTAACTATGTCTTTGAGTATAACAAAATAGTAAATTGCAATCTTGTAAAAAAAAATGTATTTAGTATAGTAAAATAACAGATAATCTGCCCAGACCACAGAAGCAAATATAAAGTATTCCATTTAAATACCTGGATGCATAGTCCATGAAGTCAGGTAACCCCTACCCAACACAAGCTCTAAAGGTGAGGGTTTAAGCCATCTCATATGGACTTACAGTACTCTAATCCCAAAATTCATTTTAAAGAAAAACTTACCCTGTCTCATTGTTTCATTACGCACAGGACAACACCTTCTTTAGGCTCTGAGAGCAGTCTTTTGCTTTAGTAATAATATATGGCTTTCCTTTTTTATGGGTGGTAGTCTACAGAGTAACACAACACTGGCTACTAAGCAACCCCAAACCCTGGAAAGTGGGCATTCCAGATGTGATACCTGCACAATATACTGTCATTCTGCACACATTTGATCTGCCTATTGTATTGGATGTACAGTGACTGTGCACACGTGGATCAATAGTGCACTATGCATGCAGTAGATGTGATGTGTTCTGCCTTTAGTGCCTACGTGCTGCAATGGGACCACACCGCATGGCTGTACTAAACTGACTCCTGACCCAACAGGCTTTTGTTTTGTCTTAGGGGGGCTGGGTTTTTTTAGGAATTACTTCTTGAAATCCTTCATACATGGAATGGATATGAATGCCTATGGAAGTATTAATTGTCTCCTTACCCTGCTGCCAAGGAGTTTTCTAATTGCACAGTTGACTTAGCAGGCTGTTGGTGTTGATGGTCCTCCTCATATAAACATACCTCAAGCTGTGCTTGAGGAAGCCTAAGATTACATACAAAAGTATTTCCCACCAAACATTTATATTTTAATAGTCAGTTGTGCTTATATACAGAATCCAATTGCAAGAGTGATGCTAAACATGAATCATTTGGTATTACGAGAGTTTTGCTGGTTTTCAGAGAAAAGATACGTTAGAAACTGATGTCTCTCCTTCAACGGTCACCACTGTAGCTCCAGTGCCTCAGTGAGAGCAAGTAACGGTCCCTGCAGGGAAAACCTGCCTATGGTTCACAAATGATGTATTTATCATAGATCATCCAAACAGATCAAAGCTCTTAACATTGACTCAGAAAAAGTAAGATTTGCTGTTACTAGACAGTCATTTAGATATTCAGTGAGTCATTTGCTTCTGTAGACTAATAACTAAAGTTTTCATTTAGTTAATACGATAAGGAAGAAAAGAGGCATTCAGTGGATCACTGATTCACTGCCACAGTGACAGATTTATGCTACAAAGGACAAGATACTTGCAAGATAGTCCTTTGCCCCCAAAATTAGAGAAAAGGACTGCTGCTGGCCAGCTAGCACACAAGCAAGCCAAACCTAACAGAGAATTTAAGCACATGCAGAGTTTTAAGCTGATTTCATTTGGAGTGCTCACACTTTAAAGATGCTTGTACACTTTATAGACACCATTCAGGAAAGTATCAATTTTTTGTCACAGCTACTGGAGTTTTATTTTAAACAAAAGTGGTCTGTTTCTGAACTCACATAAAATTTCAGATTTGAAGAAACTGAATTTGTTTCAAAAAATAATCTAACTTCATCTTGTTATGGAATTAGCTTACCAGATTTTCTTTGGGTGAGCTGGGGTGGACTTGGGAGAATCAAGCCTGTGCTTCCCTATTTAGTTAATGCATGTCTCAGCAAAGCACTTTATTTGTGCTCTCCTGCATCTCTGCATCATGGTACAAACTGCCTGTCCTTTGTAAGACAACATTAACCACACTCTGAAAAACCTTCACCTTGCTAGCAGTCCTGCTTCTTCTCTACTGCTTCCCTCTGTTACCCACGTGTCAACAGCAAAAGCCAAGACACACTTGCTGGTCCATTACGAGCGAAAAGATCTCCCATGTCCCTTCATTTATTCTCAATCAGGGTTTGAGCAGTTGCACATTTGTGTACTTTGGAAACTCTCTTGGACAGAGAATAAGATTCATGCAGAACAAACACAGTCTTCCTTCATCAAGTTATTATGTTAATAACGTGAATACTGGTAAACAGTAAATAAACCAGCAACAAAGGCACTTTTAAGAAAAGCGGTCTTGCTTTTAAGAGACAAGAGATTCTGATGTCTTCAGCAAACCATGTTTTCTTCAGAATTTACAGCACAGCTTAGACATTAAAGAAGCATCTCCTGTGGACATGTAAAAAAATAAATTGGCGACAATTAATTGTGATGTGATTATCACATTCCAATATAATTAATAATCAGTCCTTCAACAACCACAACATCGTGAAAGGAAAATACTTGTTTCAGAGAGTTTACAAGATTGCCCTGAAATACTGGCAGACAATATTCTGTTTATAAGACTTGTTTCTCTGTCTCCACTTAGTACGTGATACTTGATCTCACTATGGTATTGCACTTTGGAATGGAAAATACTCAACAGTTTAGTTAGGCTTTTAGGAAGCATTAGCTAATTATTGCTTTTATAATCTCCTTCATTTACAACTAGTCTCCTGTTTGTAATAGCTGAGATCATCTCCATCTTGCACCATCCCACAGAGTCACTTGATGGATACCCTGGTTTTCCTACAAATATACATCTCTGAACTTTTATTTCTGCTAGTTTATCTTAACAAAGTGATAGATTCTGGAATGTTTGCTGCTTTACTTTATTCACATGATTGGTTTTGCAACAGATGAAAATTCAGAGAACAGCCGTTATCTATGGATGTCTTAATCCAAATATAATGAATTATGAAAAACATTGCACAATGTTCAAAATTCCCTAAGCGACATCCACATCTCTGACTCATTCTTCTTATCTTTAATTCCAGACATATTCTCTACACAACACATTCTTTGATTCCTGTGTCTGATCAGAGAAAATAAACAGAAAGTAAAGCAGCTTTGCTGAAACTCCATATACTTCTTATCTGGTGTTTTGATACTTTTCATACTGACAGGGAAATTTTCATAACATTCAAGACAAAACTTCAGTCAAAGAACCATAAAACCACTCGGGTTGGAAGGGACCTCAAGCAGTCATCTAGTCCAACTTCCCTTCACAAATAGCAACCCCAAAATATCTAACATGTTTTAGAACATATAATAAAATGACATATATTAGTTTCAGTCAGCAAATAACCTGCTTGCAAATTTTATTCTTAAAATGGCTGCTAAAATTTTGTTTCACTTAATGATACGAATTTTGGAAAGAAGTAGAAGAACTAGTAGTGGCAGTAACCTCTTAATGAAACAAACATACTTCCAGAATGGTTGGCCATGTGAATAGAAATGTGTAGGGTTAATGTACACAACCATCCAAGTACGCTGTATGCTGATGTTCAATAAGATAATAGTGAAAAAATAAGGGAAAATGATATATCTGAAGTTCAAAGTCTCACATTAGATGAGGTTAACCTTCTTACAAGGAGGCTTTAGTGCAACAACAGCATCACATGGACAATTAAGAAAATAACCAGAGCACTACCTCTGTAGGAAAAACAGTGAACAGAAGTTCCATGGTTGCTGTATTTGGCACAGAAAAAGATGAGTAAAAGAAGGACCAGCCTTCATTTAACATTAGTATATATCAAAGTACAGAATGATTATTATAAAGCACAGAAATATTTTATTGCTAACGTTAAGCAGCTCTAAGACAGCCTTGTTCTGTGTATCAGCACTAGAGGTACTCAAGATGTGTAAGTGAGGGAGTCCCAGGCTAGAACTCTTACCCCACCAGGTTCTCTTACCTATATATTTCCTTTCCATCTTTCCACCCTTCAGTTCCAGTCTGGACCCATGTTATCCTGCACCTCTCAGATTGTTTTCTGCATCCCTAATACTTCTGCAGGCCCTCCATTTCCTGCTGGCATCTTACAGCCTTCCCCCAGACTCTTCACAATTTCTTGTTCAGTTTCTAAAACACCAAACCCAAAATGTCTTTATTTAGAATTGTTTTCTTGTCATTTCAGAATGCTGCCTAAGAGTGCCGCTATTGAGATCATCCAAGTGGTTTTAATCTTCAACTAAATAAACACAAGGGTATAGTTAAGATCTAAGAGCAGACATTTTTTTAAGAAACTGCTGCTAGGAAATGTGAAATTGGAGAAAACTGCAGAGAAACAAACAGAATGTGAATTCTTCACAAGAGTAATAATTCTGAATTTGTTTACTATCTATCCTGACAGTTAAAGATGTTCCTCAGAGCTGACTCTTTCATGGTCTCTCTCACACATACCTGCTCTGACAGCATGCAGTGGGGTGGGCAATGGCTGGGTACATGGTAAGGGACAGGGAGGGTTTTTCAGGAGATCTTAACTTCTCTGAAGAGTTAAGAGAATGAACATGCCCATGTGCCATTATGCACTTGTGTCCCTTCGGTTAACACTCTTGCTTTCTGTCTCTTGGCAAGCTGAGATCAACTCACTGGCTCCTTTCCTCCATCTCAGTCTATTTACATCATTTCAGGTTTTCAAGGCCATCTGCACAGAAAAGGACTGGAAAACTTTTCATTTTTTCAACTGAGAGGAGACCTGCAGTCTGCTCTGTTGAGCTGGGACTTACAGAATTCTCTCTGATCCTTTTCCAGTACACCAGAGTTGGGTTTTTTTGTTGCCTCTGTGAGATGAGTAGGATGACTAGGTAGTACAGAGTGTGATGGTGGTCAGGAGCGTGGAACATGCTGTTAATTTAAACTGCAACAGAAACTAGGGGGAAACAGGGCAAGCAGGTCCTACTTTTGACATTTTCAGACCAATCAGGCTTTTATCAGAAGTTTGGGAAAGGTGCTGTTCATTTAATAATAGAAGAGATATAATGATTTACCTATTAAACCCAACTAATTCCTCTTTAGTCCTGTTTAGCACCACAAGGCTCAGTTACATCCCAATGGAACATCCAGTAATGAAGATGGTTATGGAGTAAATAGGTGTGGTTTCTTGCACAACCCCTGCTCAGTTTCTGTACAGTTTGCCCTAAATCTCGATCATTAATCCCATTCCTGTACTTCTGGTTTATGTTCTGGGATGGCCCAACGGTTAGTTTCACTTCTGTAAGAATGCTACAGAGGGCTAAGGTGGGGTTTTTAGTGCAGATACAGAAATGCTGTGTCTGGAGGTGGCAGAGCTGGTCTAACAGCTGTGGGGTAATCATGACTTCGGTGGCATTCCTGAAACTATTTCTGTTTCTTACCAAATAAGATTCTTAGATCACTATTGTTAATTGCAGTACGTTTCAAAAATGCCAGAGTGAAAAAGGAAAAGTACTGGCAAGTTGCACCAGTGAAACTACATCTGTGGTACATAAAAATGCTTATTTGCATAGGAACATACCTGCATTTTACATTTGTAACAAAACTTGCTTGTGTTCCTTGTGCGGTTGTTTTCTCAGCAGTTCAGCAGCCCAAGAAGAGAAAGCCTTTGCAGAACAGCTGACACTGAAATTACAGGTTTTTTTCCTTTGTTATTAAGAATTCTTTTTGAGAAACTGTGACAGAAGAACTGCATCCCTGACTGCCTCACAGAAACACTTCTCATGATTATCACTGATGGTCACAGTAAAACTAAAAGGTATGAGAAATTAAAGTCAGAATAGTCAGACAGAAATATAGCCAAATAAGCCTTGAATCGAGTTCTAAACAGCATTTGATGAAAAAAAAAAAAAAGAGTTCAGCAGTAATAAGAAGAACAGTAACATTTTCAGTAGTCATATACCATTTGTTTTTCTAGTGCTGCTCTGATAGAAGAGTTAGTTCTTTTTTACCCACTCTTTCTGAAGAAAGCATGAATTCTAATGCTTTGTCACTGACAAAAAAAAAAAACGAACCACCATTTTCAAAAGTTCTGCTTTCTACTTCTTAGTCTTTCAGGGGACAGGAAACAAAAAAAAAGTATTCGCAGCCACCTAATGCAGCTTACGATCGAAAACGAATTAAATTTTCAGTAAAACCCAGAAAATTTTCCGTAAACCCAGAGATTCCCTTCAGTCAACAAATTTACTCCGTAAGAATAATGTTATGTGATGTCTTTGAATTGTCCCATTCCATCCTTGCTTCAGGTCAGAGGTATGCAGGCTGTTTTTTGTGGGTATTTCTTCACTGTGCTCAAGCAGGCAGCAGAGGGCACAGCTCCCTGCTGAAAGACTTCCAAGGAGGAGGTTGCATGATTATGCCTCATTCTGCTTAAATGTTTCCTGTCTATCAGGACCTCTGGAGATCATCGAGTCCAACCCTTCTGCCAGAGCAGGAACACCCAGGGCAGGCCACACAGGAACAGATCCAGGTGGGGCTTGAAAGTCTCTAAAGAAGGAGACTCCAAAACCTCTCTGGGCAGCCTGTTCCAGGCTCTGTC
>JAAGNO010015919.1:16069-27492 GCA_033439905.1 Ceryle rudis
AGAACTTATTGTCCACCAGGGCACCGAGGTCCCTCTCCATGGGGCTGCTTTCCAGAGGGTCTACCCCTACCCTGGGCTGGTACATGGTGTTGTTCCTCCCCAGGTGCAGGACTCTACACTTATCCTTGTTAACTTCATCAGGTTTGCCTTTGCCCAGCTCTCCAGCCTGTCCAGATCTCACTGGATGGCATCACAGCCTTCTGGTGTATCTGGCCCAGAACTCTGGGGTCTGTGGATTCTTACCGAGGTAAAAGACAACCAAGAAGAGCAAGCCTGCTTTCAGTAGTCTTTGATTTTCTGTATCTTTGCATGTAAATGTTTAAACATCTGGAAATCAAAGAACTGAAAACCCCTAATGAAGGGCAAATAAAAGACACTACCATAGTTGTCTGTCTTTCATATGTTATATCTATAAACCACATTAAGTCTGTTGCAGCCATATATGCTTCTTTCATATTAAGCTACAGAATTAAAAGTAAAAAAAAAAACCAAACCATAGAACTACACCATAATTTCTGATACAGATTGTTCAATGTTTTATCATTATAGCTGCAAAAAAATAAAATCTGTATTTATTACCATGCCCTGTCCACTTACAAATCTGTTCTGGAATCTAAACGTATTAGTTGCAATTCAATGTATTCCCTGGACATGAAGTGCATAATGACATTTATAGAGTTTTGTTGGTCTTTCCTAGAAAATATGGAGTAGATAAGCTCACAGAACACCTGGTAACAAGAAAATATTCTGTACACTTCGTTCAGGCACAGCTTTTTTAACCTGCTTCAGACCGTGGCTGGTCTCATAACTGGGACAGGGAGTTCTAGGACAGAAAGTTTTATATTTTATATCTTCAAATAGAGAGATGTATTATCTTTCAACACTTAAAATAAGTGTGCAGTTAGTATTAAAAGTATTAAAACTGTAGCCCATAGCAGATAGAACTCCCTGGTTAAGCTGACACTTTTCCATTTAAAAAGTTGTCCACAATAACCAGCCATGCACAGACAAGCTGAGCTGTATCTCTCCCGTCAGCAAAGCCTGGTGCAGGAAGCAGGTGTGAAGTACTATGCGACAACAGCTCTTTCACAACCATTGGGTTTCACAACCATTATCTCCTACCTTTATGCCAATATTTACTATGTCATCTTTTATTTTTAAGGTGATCGTTTTATCTTGCACCCTATGCAATACTTTGTAGAAGAATGACCAGAGCTCCCTCAGACCAAGCCTGATGGCTTGGAAGTGCTCTCCTCCCAGTTCACTCCAAAATTTTCATAACTTTGCTCCCGATAGTTTTCTTAAATTAGCTATAAGGGAAGATTATCTAATACTCATTTATCTTTGACCAGATTATTACCAATAACAACATCATGATTCTCTGTAAACGTTAACTAAAAAGGATTACTATGAAAGCTAGAGAAATATTTCTGAAAATTTTGTAGGATTTTTCACAAATCTATGTAGCATTTGGCATTTAAAAAGTTTCCTTCAAACATCCTTGTAATTTAATATTTTCAGGAAATTTTTCTTTTTTATTTTTTTTCCCCGGCCAATGTGTTTAAAATAAGACTATTTTGCATTCATTTCTATACTATGCTCACTTTTCATTTCCTTTTCACAAATAAGGTGAATCAGTGTCCTACTACACATAAAGTTAGAAACATATATAGCGGTTTGCAGGTTCAGAGCTTTAGACATTAAAACATTGCTGTCAAGGTTTAGGGACAGGGCAGCCTGCTAGACCTATGACAGATGCTCTCTGTTAACCCCCCTCCCTCCGCAAAGGGGAAGAGAAAGGGAATGAGAGAGAGAGACTCAGCCAGTAGAAAAGAAAGCTAGAACAGCTGCAATGAAAATGAAAATAATAATAATAAATTTAATATATACAAATATTTACAGAACCAGTATTAAACCCAACCCACTCTGATGGCAATTACATCACCGTCACCACTGATGCTGTGGAACAGGCACTGGAAGATTCCCAGAATGGGCCCAGCAGCAGAGGGGAGCAGGAGCTGGATTCTGGTGCCTCATTCAGGAACACACAGATTGGGATCGAAAGCAGAATGGACAGAGGCCTCCTCAGGTGCCAGCCATTGAAGAAATGAGGAAGAAGCTGGAAAAGCCAAGCAAAGCAGAGGGAGACCCTCGTGATCCCTCAGCTTTATACCAAATATGCCGTATCTGGGCTGGAATCCCTCACTGGTCAGTTTGGGATCAACTGCCCTCTCCACTCCTCCCTGCAGGTGCCACCTTTTACTCTCTGCACCCCCCAATCTGGTAACCAAGATCCAGCAGCGGCCTTGGTCTGCACACCAACCCTTGGTAGTGACTCTAACCATGGGCTGTTATCACTGCCAGCAGCAGCCACTGCCTGTGAAAACAGGCTGCTGACTGCAGACAGCGCAGGCAGTTAGAACTGAGCTGGAAAGGAAAATCACTGAACAGAATTAGTTCTGTTCTCACTCAAACCAGGACAATTGTCCACACTCAGCTGGAAAGCCAGTGATCCACTTCTATTTATACTATGAAGGCTTTGCCAAGGATATCACCTACCTTTAATCCCAGTTTCCTGGAAAGCTGCTAACACTTTCCCTGCAGAATGTGGATAGCCTAAAAGGTGGAGGCAGTAATCAGTGACTGACAGAATACAGACTTGTGTTTTAAGAAGCTTATTACCATCCATGATCCTCAGCTGGGATGACCCTGTGCTGCTGGGACTTTTTTTTTTGGTTGCTGTCTCAGCAATTTAGTCCCATAGTTCTAATGCTTTAGTGTAATGTGATGGCTTCTGAGCTGCAAGTGCTCTGAAGGAGTGCACAACAGCCACAAAAATAATTATAAAATACTTTAAATCACATTATTTTAACTAACATTTATAGATAATTTATTTCAATCCCTATCACAATTTGTATAAAGTTCTTTTTTTGGAAATAAAATTCAGTGCTCTTTAAGTTTCGAAATCTTTCCTCCTACCATGAAGTTGGGAAAAGCGTTGGAATGTTGGGTTTTTGTCAGGTAGAAGAGGGAAATGAAAAAAAAAATCACCCAAATAGCAAGTACTGTGCAACAAGGACTAAGATATCAGCCACCTTTCCTAAGTTGCATCACCTTTGTTCCTGGGACTGTTTAAAGTTAAACCTAATTTCTTTACCATCTGGAGAAAGGCTGATCCTACAGCCCCACTGTAACTTCAGGAATTAAAAAAGTTGTAAGTCTATTCAAAGAAATACTGGATTACTTTCCTTTGAATCCTGGTTCACAAGCTCTTCATGAGCTCAAGAGTTCCTTCATAACATTAGCCTTTTTTTCTACATTCATACAGAAAACAAAATTAAATTGTTTTTGACAGGTTTTAATTAGAATTTTCAAGAACCAGTCACTTAGACATTAATTAAGAAGTACTAGTAATTAAACATTTCTGCAGCAGTGACAGTGTCATAGTTAAAAGCTGAGGTGCACTTAGGGAGGTACAAAGGGATGTGACAGGAGGAATCAGAAGCCAGTTGAGTTGAGTTTCAAGAAGCAAACCAGTTGTTGTGTCAGTCACACACAGTCTGCTCCATTTAAGTTGGAGGTCTAGAATTACTTTAGAGCCTGGCTGATGAGACAGCAAAAAGGTCACAATTCTGATATCTTGGCTCCTTTTCCAAGAGATCATTTTACTGAATCTCTGCCATGCTCACCTCGCACAGAAAAAATATTTTTCATAGTCAGAAAATTGTCATTGATTATCTGATCAAGCAAAAGATACTATGGTAGTTTTTCCATATTATATTCCCACTGCATCTATCTAACAAAATGTCACTCAAACCATAAAGACTATTTCACATCTCTCTGGATTAGTCCTATCTAACTAGTCACTTGTTTATTTCAGTGGTCCCGCTGATAGTTCTTGGCAACTGGCAGAAAGCCTTTGATATTATCTACATAAGTAACTCAGAGTGACCAACTCTGTCTATAGATGACTGATAGCAGGCAAAGAATTGAGGAATCTCTGGCTCTTTTGCCCTGATAGGAGCATGAACAACTGCAGCCAATTTGGTGCTGTGGCTCTCATAGGACTGAAAGAACTTAACCTACACTATTCCAAAGGAACAATGATAATTGACATCAGATGGTCAAAAGTCAGGATTTCTGTTCTGCAAGAAACACTTTCTGTTTCAGAGCAGTTCTTTAAAGTATTTACAAATTTTCCTGATGGCTGCTAAATCCACTCACAAACACATTCAAAAGAATTCTGATACTCAAAGTGAAAAACTCTTAAGCCATGAAGACCTTTGCCCCAGTGTACCAGGCTTATCTGTCCCTCCAGGACTCCTGACAGTCCTAGTGGGAGGAAGCTGGGAGGCTTACATGTCACTAATAACCTTGTAACCTGGACACAAACCCCCTGTTTCCTCCTGCAGCAGGAGAGAGGCTGCAAGTCATAAGTGCTTGGGATAAAGGTGGCCTGCTTGGAGCTTCTGGGTTCCCTGGTATATGACTACGTTCTCCAGAGCAGCAGATTGAATCTGTTTAGTGTCTGATGCCAGCTTTGGTTTCTGAAGCCTCAGAACAGTTGTGGACACCAACCTGACTCTGTTTCATGGCAGTAATTTATCACAGGCATTCCACACTGTAGCAGCCAAGACAGCAGTAGACCTCCCAGTTCTCCTTGCCCCAGCAGGGTTCTTCAGCTTGATGCAATCCTGGTTACTGAGGTCTTCAGACTCCCTGTTGGAGAACTATAAGTTAATAACCATCCAAGTCCAGAATATGTAATATTTCCAGCTTATCTATTAGTTTTCTGTCTTCATTTATCACACAGTTTACATAGCAAGGTTGCCCAAGGACCATAAAATGTGCAACCTTCATTTCAAGCAGAAATTTCATGACGTAGTGAAACATTGCTATCATTTTAGTAATCTGACTAGGAAATTGGTCAGGGACTAAGCAGGTGAAGCTCTCCTTCAGCAGAAGATTGTAGTGGTAATTTTCCTCTGGACATTTTCCATTCTAATAAAATATAATTTCTGAACAACAACCAAAAATTAGTAGAGAATTGCAATCCACCTATAACTGAGATGTACCTAAAAGCCGTCATATTCCTAGGAATCAATGCCACAAGTTTTACAGGTTGTAACTTTACTTGCACAATGGTATCTGAAATTCCTGACGTCAGCTGCAGACATCTGCAAAGGCAGATATCAGTAGTTTCCTATTACTGAGAATAGTCTGTAAGAAAAACAGGAAAATGTCAACAGGTTCCATTTTTGCAACGCAGGATGACATGGCAATGTTTACATAGTCTATGATAAACCTTATTTTATACAGAAATAATTACTCCATACACTCAGCTCAAATGATTACAAATATAGATAAAATCACAACTATTTAACTATGCTGCAGGACTCGTCAAGCATAAGGTCCTAAAAATACAGTCGTGCTTTTAAGCATGTACTAGGCAGAGTTTAAGCCAGGCAAAATGCCATGTGTCAGTAGAACTTAGCTTTAAATCAGAGAGTCAGGGCATGGTGTATTATTACTGAAGAAAGAGGTGATTGTGTGTAAATATTCTTGAAATTCAAGACAGGACTGACTTCCAGAGAAGCCTTTGCAAGTCGGACTTCAGTCAAGCATTTCATCAGGTATCAGTCCCCAAGCAGATTGCTTTGAAGATTCCCAGCAGTACAAAATGGCTTGAGATAATTTCTGAAAATTTGAAAACTGTTAGGTCTTAGTTGGCTTCGGACCTCCTCTTCTGGTGGGTTGTTAGAGTTAGGGTAGCAGGGTTACATTGAGGTTGGACTCAATGATCTTGAAGGTCTTTTCCAACCTGAGCAATTTTGTGATTCTGTGATTTCATTAATGAGAGCATCGCTAGTCATTTTAATTTAGTATTTAATAATATATTGACTATTTTGTTGCACAGTGACATTGTTACCTGTTTTCCACTACTAAAAGCTACTGAGATTGATGATTTTTTAGCGCCTGTCAAAATCAGTGGTCTAAAATCTGCACATGTATGTCTTAAATCATTGACCTGGATTTTCAGAAAGGCTGAGCATCTATTGCTTTCTGTGTAGCCTTCACTTTCATACCATAATTATCCTCTAGATGGTGAAGATTTAGTGTAAAGTTGTTTGAACAACATTTGAACAGTTAGAATGATGTATATTTTAATTTGGCATCCAACTCAATTTGTCTTAATATAGGTATTGGATCAAAAAGTAAACAGACTGCAAACCATACTAGTTCCTTATTACATCCTTTTCTCCTGTCAGTTCCTTATGCCATTCTGAAATCATATGAAATCAATAAATGTTGGTCAGAAAATATTAGTCTTTACTGCTTAAGCAGACATATAAAATCCCAGGCATAAGTTAGAAATTCAGAAGAAAATCAAGCAGAGTTCTTGTCTTAAGAGCTTTCATGAGCACCAGTAGTTTCTTTTTAAAGAAGACAGTAGCTTTCAAGGAGAAAACAAATGGCAAGTTTGAACTGGAGTTATCAAGGCAACAATGGTAATAGCTATTTTTAATAGAAAATCAGGTTTACTTAGAACATGTTGAATATTTCTTTTATAAAAATTCTTCAGAATGACATGGATCATCAAGTATCTGTATTAAGTATACAAATGGTTCCAAGGGAAAATGTCATTAATTCAGTATTGGTACAGAATTAGAAGTAGAAAACTTCAATTTTTTATTTTGCCTAGGACCTGACCACTGGCACAAGTTATGCCCTACTGCCAACAGAGACCAATCTCCTATAGATATTAAAAACAAGGAAGTGAAAAGAGATGGATCTCTGGGGCTTCTCCAGATCACTTGGAAACCTTCCATATACAAAGAGTTCATCAATGCTGGACATTCATTCCACATGAATTTTGAGGATAAGGACAATTTGGGTGTGCTTGTTAATTTTGTTATAGTAGTTGGCAACACCCTTTAAGTGTCCAATTCTTTAAAGGTAGGACTTGATGGCAATTGTTCTTGTGTTAATGGCAGAACTAGTGGTAATTTCCCAGTAGGAAATCTCCTCACTGCTTTAGGGAGGGGAAGGTAGGAGCAAAGTTTCTACATACAGTTTCTCGGTTGTGCTTTTTTAAATCAACATGCAGTTGGAGGTCTATACATATGTAAAAGTTACTTACAGAGTAACTCCACATGGAATCACTCGGGACTAGATTTTTTTTTTTACCTCAGAGGATCTTATTACCTTGATAACAAAGGAGAGAATTCTTTGTGCTGATGTGTAATATTGCAAGTGCTGCAAGAACTCCAGGCATATATTTCTAACCATTGCACACAATTACAGGTGCCTCTCCCCACAGTGAGAATCAATATATATTTATTTGCTTATAAGCAAGGAATTAATGATAATGACCACTGAACAATGTCAATAATGTCTGAGTACACCTGTGACATCTCATAGTCTAAATTCAGAAAACATGAAATACCTATAACATATTTTGTGAAGAAAGACAAATTAAAAATAGTGTCATAAATAATACAAATTTTGGCAGGAAGTGAATTCCACGAAGTAAGGCGGTTTGTTCTACATTCATAAAATTCAGTTACTGTTTCTGTCAAACTGCTGTTTTCCTGCATTATTTTTCCTTTTGATTTGTGTCTGGAGTAGAAGATATAATCAACCAAACATTGGAACTCAAGGAGACATGCTGATTTCCTATAACCATAGCACTCGTATACATACCTAGAATAAAAACCATCAATAACTTTGTCTTTCTCTTCCTTTCTGTACCAAAACTGCAGTCAGTGATGAGGACTAGGGAAAACACATCTGTGTTCAATCGGTAGAGATGACTGTCTCTTATCCTGATTTATCCCACATGGCCAACTCTGTCCATGCTTCCATATGGATGTTTTACCCAAATCCCCATTTCATCCACAGACTCTTCAAGGAGAGCTGTGCTTTAAGGCCTGGGTGCTAGCGAGCTTGTACCATTTCCATCTGTCTATGCAATGGGCGACACTCACACATTCTGTGTTTGCTTTCCACTCCATTTACAGTGGTGTGAGCTTTCACAGAGAGGGTTTGACTCACGTGTGCTATTACTGTCTATCACTCAGGAAAGAAAATTCTAAATCAGAACTCCAAGAAATCTTGAATCCATGCACATGACATATTTAACCTTCCAAAACCAGCTGAGGCAGGAGACAGTATTCCTTATTATTAAGGATTTGGTTATAGTAAGGAAATATAATAAAATAGTATTATATGTTATTATATACTGCTAAAATATAATTGCTCATAGATCACATTGCAAAAGAAGATACCAGGAAAACCATTTCTTTGGAATTTCAACGATAAGCACATATGATCAAAGCAATAATATACTTCTGAACCACAGATTATTTTTGCACTATTGTTTGCATTGCTCTGCAAGGCAGAAGCAAAACTTCCTGTTATTTCCTCAAGAGTTCTAAATTTTGTCTTGTTCATGGTGGGTTTGCAAAGCTAAACTAATTAACATTTAAAAAGCCTATTCTTATTCTTGATGCTGTTAGAATAAAACTATTGTTACTTACTTAGGATTTTAAAGCACTTTTTTATTTACAGCTGGGTTTATGCAATGAAAACCTGAAGGGTGTCTTGAAAGCCTTGGATTCAGTAAAGACTAAGGGAAACATCATCACATCCTGGTCATGATAATATATTGAATAGTTAAAATCTACACAATCACTCATCTGCCTTTTTGAAGACTTCATAATAATGCAGGGGTCCAGCTGAAGGAGGCTGCTGAGATGTGGGACCTGAAAGCATGATCCTGGTCATGAGCGTAATTAATCAGTACTGAGCTTTGCACAAGGAGAGTTTATGCAATTGTATGAGATGTCTGTGTGAAATTGCTACAGTTAATGTCAATTACTAATGAGTTGTTGTTGATTTGGCTAATAAAAATTATTTCTTTTTCTAGTTTATTTGGTATGTGCCTGATTAATAACAAAAGTGCTTTTAAATGGACCAGTATTGTAACAGTGCTATACTATCAGTGTTTTAAAAGAAATTATGTGGTAATTGCTATTTTACTTCACCTGCATATCTAGTAAAGAATTATTAGGCATATGTCCAAAGCACCTCAGTCTGGCTGTACATTTATGGCACCAGTTTCACTATTTCTCAAGCAGAGCAGTACACAGCTTTGCAAATGGCTTCAGCAGTGACAACTGAATTATTTAATCCAGCAGTGGCAAAGGTCTGAAGAAGATAAAGTCAGGCTCTAGAAGTATTAGGATAGAAATTAGGTTTCTAGATAACCCCATTATGTAATTTAAATGTTAATTGGCTGAAATAATGAAGCACCTTCATTATGTTACTTGACTATTATCTGTTGGGGTTTTGCAGCACATGTTGCTACAAATACAGTTTCTTCTTTAACATCTGCATGCCTTTGACAATACAGTAAAAGCAGTGCTATAAACATTTACAGTTCCTCACACGTCCTCTAAAAGCTCTAAACCTTGGCAAAAGTACAGAAAATTTTTCAATCCATGCTCCCAACATATTCAAAAGCAGAATTGCTTTAAATTCAAGATAGCACCTCTGCTGTAGTCAGCTGCATTCAGTGGAACATACTCCTAGGCTATCAGTAAGTGGTCATCTAATGGTACTTGCTGGCAGTATAAAAAAGATGGAAAGGAAAATTACCCAGTAGTTTGGGTGATTTCTCAATGCCACGGCTTGAGGAAATTACACAGAAAAACATAAATATTTAAGTCTTATTTTAAGAATACCATTTCTACCTTTTACGGGAATGAATTTTCTCATTTGCTGCTCCATATTTTATCTGCACATAAAAATATTGGTATCTGTGTGCTGTGCATCAATAGTCAAACCCCATAGTAGATCACTTTTAGTGATTTAAGAGAAAGCTGGGGAAAGCCCCAAGCTTCCCTCTCTCTTCCCATCCTGCCCAAGGATAGGTGAGACCTGTCTGACCATGTCACCTGTCTGGCAGCTATTGGTGTGTGTTGCTTGGTGGGATGACAGCTGCCAGAGCAACACCTCAGTAACCAGACACGGCAGGGCAGGGTGGCAGCATGTGTCCACCAAAACACTGCTGCAGAGGATGCCCAAGGAACATAAGCGAGCTCTGACTTTGTCAGCATCAGGTGAGACAGTTTCCTAAGCAGTGTTTTTGAGCTTTTGGTCACAAAAACATTAGATCTGCACCGGAATCCTGGTAGCATGAGGACATGTTCTCTTGAGACACCACAAAGCAAATCTGAAGATGATTTTTCCTGTTGTAATTCTTACTGAAATCTCCAGCAAACTGCCCATTGATTGAAGCTGAACAGACTAAAGCAGAGAATGAGGCTGAAAGACTGGAAAAAAGCAGTGTTTGGCATGACAAAATCTAATGCAATAAAACCTCATCTCTACCTGGGAAAATCAGTTACCGGCACAGCATAATAACATGGGTCAATAGAAAAGACCAAGTCATTCACTTGACAATAATTTTATAAGTGGTACCTCTGACCACACACTCTCCCGCCCTGCTGTAAACTTGCTCCTTGAGCTGGGGGGGTGTTAATCACGAGAGAGCTGAGGGCTGGGGCAATCTGATCATCTGGGCCACCCCTTGAAGCCAAACTGCTTCCTTGTGATAAGGAGACACTAACCCTTGGCACACCAGCAACGTGCTGTCAGGAAACATTTAGATTTACCTTTGAAAAATGTGTTAGGACAGATTTGGTAGTAGTGTCACAAAAAGCTGTAAGCAGCTGATGCAATAGGACCACCCCTGTCTTATCAGGAGGTTCCCCATGAGGAAAAGCAAGGAGGGGGGCATCCACAGCCACTTCTGCCTAAGAGATTTGGCTTCCCTGCAGTCCCCTGGGGGAGGCCAGGTCTGCGTGTCCATCTCCTGTCCCTCACCAAACTGTGCACTCTTCCACTGATTCCCACTGTTCGGACGTGTGGTCTAATATCCTTTCATGGAACCTTATTTATTAATTATCTTCATGGAACCATACAGGCTGTTTCTGCAATGGCAGCATGTTTGGAGGCATGGTCCAGTCGAACCATTGTGTCTTCTATCTGTGAAAAATGCACATATGTAAGAGGAATGCCCGAAATGGTCACACTCCAACTATTCAGGATGCTTTCAGTCCTTGAAGGAGTCCCATAGGTTTAACATTAGGCAGGATTTTACAAGGCTGCCAGCTAACAATATTGCATTTTGCATTTTCATTACCTATCCCAGAGCAAAGTTTGTAACATGGATTCTGTTGCTGAATCAAGGGAGAGAAATGCTCCAGGGAAAGCCGCAAGACAGGTTTAGATGATTATTGCAAAGGAAAGATCTGCCAAGCCCTACAGAATTGTTTCCTGTTTCACTCATTGTACACGCTTCTGCCCTCCTAGGTTTCCCTGGTGTGAACATTGCTGCCCCATCCTGTGATCCTTTA
>JAAGNO010015922.1:0-23513 GCA_033439905.1 Ceryle rudis
TGGCCGGGACACCCCAGGCCTGGGGGAAGGGGCGTGCGTTGCGTCGGAGGGTGAATTCTTCGCTCGCCACACAGGGACAGTGGCAAATATAACAGGACTGAAATTGCCCATCAGTGTGTTAGCAAGTGTATGACAGAAACCTGGAACGGGGAGGAGGGTTTCTGTGCCCCATGCGTGTGCAGAGCAGCCAGGAGCTGTGCCTCACAGAGGACCCGCTGTTTGGATTGGAGGAATACAAAGTGATTTGTATAACAAACCGCGTGTGTCGGGAGATGAGGAGCTGACTGCAGATGCTGATTGTTTTTGGGGGTGGGTTTTGGGTTTTTTTGGTGCCGAATAACAGTGTTTGTAGGTAATGAGCAGGCTTTTATCTCGCCGTGGCATGAGGAGGTGCTTGGCAGGTGTATGTGCTGTCCCTGGGCATGCTGCTAGGCTTGTGGGGCCCTCTGATTGCTCTGAAGGGGATGTACTCTTCATGGATATTCACAGAAATGTGAAATTACTCATTTTTTTCCACCTCCCAAGAGGACAGTCACCCTCAGGTACTGAGGGGGACATATTTTCCCATTCTACTGATGCTGCTTTTCTGGGCTTCACCCATAGACTGCCATGCCTGAGGTATTCCATTTCCGTGTGGCTTTGCGTGTTTCCCTGTAAGCGTATGGTTGGCTTTCCAGGATCTGTGCATCCTTATGCCTGCATTTAGTGGAAAATCTTCTGGGAGACTCCATGTGCAAAATGTAGCAGCAGCACAGCTCTGGCTTCCTGAGCCTGGTGATTGGTGCTCCACGAGAGGTGCTGGAGCAGTGCAGGAACCCACTCGGTCCACGTGTGGAGGAGGTCGTAGGTGAGCAATAAGTAGAAAGGCTGAGAGTGCAGATTTTTTTTTTTTTCCTTCCTAGTCTTGAGAAACACAAACTTAAAAAAAACTGGCAAAGATTCTTCTGGAGTTACACTTGGTTGGCATTCTTGCTATGTGTGCTGTAACAATACTTTAATATAATTAAATTTTAAATTCTGTGTAGAATCTGGTGGGTAGGCAGATGTACCGGTATGTTAAACTTTATGTCACTTAAAAATGGTTTTCAAGTACATCAGAGGGAGACCGTCCAGCTGTAAAATTATCTGCTTTATGACACTGCGTCACAGCTTCGGTCTCTTTGTTTTAATTAAAAATGTACCTTAAATCTCAAACCCTCAGGTAATTTCCACCATGCTTTTTTGTTTCCTGTAACTTACTGACAGAATGTAAAACAACACAATTCTCAGGCCAGTTTTTGGTACAGATTACAGGGGGAAAAGTTTGTTAATTAGGATAAACACTTTCCTTTTTTCTCAGCTGATGCGGTGCTGGATTTCCTTCTCTCTGGCCGCGGGCTTGGCAGGGCTGCGGGGCTTTGTGGGGCTGGGCCTGTCCTGGGTTTGCAGCTCCCATGCAGGTGTGTGGGGCTGCTGGCTTTGCTCTCACGAGTAGTCCCTTTGCCAGGCTGTACCGTCTCCCGACTGGGAGCAAGAGGAAGGTCCTGACGGAGTTTGCTGGAGCTGCTGCTGCTGTTTGCTGGATGTGGGACTGTGTTGTTGCCTGCTCCTGAGTCAGCTGATTTACCAACCGCTACTTTTCCATGTTAACAGACAGCGCAACCTCCTGAATCACTCCTGGGTTTGGGGGCGGTGCAGCCCGAAGGGGTATTTCCAGCAGTCAGGGTGGGCGTGTGTCGAGAGCTGCTCCCAGGCGCCTGCACCCGCCTGGGACAAAGGCTGAAATAAGCTTTGTGTGCATTCGCTCCACCAATAAGCCTGAACTGCCAGGCCAGCGGCAGCCGTGCTCGCTGTAGGATGGAGGTCTCCAGTGCCATGAAATCAGAGTCTGCTAAATCATTAACGGTGCCGTTTCTGGAATTAAATAAAAGGTCTCCTCCCAAGGTGGGCCACATGATGATTCACCAAGTTTTGCAATGTGATTTATGTTTGGCCACAGGATTATTTTCTATTGATTCTGAGGGAAATAAAGCAGCAGTAAAAGTCCATCACAAGCCTCCTGGTGGAACACGAGAACTGTAAGCTTTCCTGACAGAAATCCTCTTATCTCCTTGGTGGTGACTGTGGAACCACTGGCCCAGCCGGTGTCAAGGCGAGCATCACCTCACACTCCTCATCTTCTCTTTAGCATCGTCCGGCTCTGTCCAGAAAGGATGCAGCTGGTGCTGCTGTGGCTGTCTTGCTGGCTCTGATGTCTGCAGAGGCTCTTAGGAACCTGATTTGGGGCCGGCGATGCTGAACAGGCTTCCCAGGATCTTCCCCACCCCATCACTGACCGAGGTTATCCCTCCTTGCCCTTTCCTGCCCTTTGTCGTCGTGTGAAATTAAAACTTTTTCTCCCACGGTTCAGGAAATCTTTTTGATTCCGAGGAATGAAGTTTTGCCTAAAAATGACTCCACTTACCAGGAAGCCCTTTTTTTTTTTTTCTTCCATCTTCTCAAGTGTGCTGGGTGTCTTGTTTGCCTGCTGCTCAGATGCCTGGCGCTTTTACAAAATGATCAGTAAAATCTTACCTACTGTGGCAAAGCTGTCGTGCCATTTCACCATAGTGCCAAAATGTGCTGGGCGTACCATTTGAATGTGGTTTTCCAGCCCAATTTAACAATGCCACGTGCAGCGCGACAGTGCCAGGTGATATGGCTCTGTTTTAAAAACAGAGTGATGATAATTTCTTGAGCACTGGTCAACACAGTGATAGAAACTGCTTGTCTCAGGAGGGCCAGGCAACAGCCAGGTGCTGGTGCACGCACAGAACGGACCTTGTATGACTGTGAATGGATTGTCTGTGGCTGCAGAGGTGTGTTTGGCTTCTTGTGATCAAACATACAGAACGGGTAGATGGGATGAATCACACACTCCTCTGATGGAGCTGGGTTCTGCTGGACCAGGGAGTGCTGTGAGCTATTAACATCCATCTCCATAGAGAAACCCCCAGGTTGAGGCAGGCTCACGGTGGGATTTCAAGCAGCAGGGAAGTGTTTAGGGGAGAGGTACCAGTGGATCCCTCGGGATCAGCTGGCACCGTCCAGCTCTTCTCCCACCAGGCAGCAGCAGCAGCATCCTTCCCTGAGCTTCATCAGAGCACATGTGACTCCCACTGCTGCCAGTTGGAGTGAATTCTGCCCATAGTATTATTTCTGTATTTATTTTATAAATGTCAATGATGAACTAAACTAAGATAAATAAGGCTGTTCCCTCTCACTGTTTAATTTACCAAATTTTAATGAGACTAATAACATCTGTACTTGTTCCATCTTTCAGCTGGCTGGAAGATGGTTAGCGGGTCTGACAGCTCTCTGCTTAGCTTCTCTTCCAGTAACGTTTAAAATCGGAGGATTTTACAGTCGTGATATTAAGCCATTTGGTTTTGTCTGTGCTTCATCTTGCACCAGTGGAGAAGATGAGGGGGCAATGCAGATGCCGCAAGGACCCATCTTTACAAAATAAATTGGTTTATTGGTTTGAGCTCTATTGTAAAATGTCGCCAGCGGGTGAACATATGTCCTTAAATTGCAGTGATGGAGCTGAGCAGAGGTGGGAGGAAAAGTTTAGTTCTGGCATCTTATTTGCAGCCTTCTCTACTCCATTCTTCATGGGGAGCTTGTCCTGGAAAGGGGAGCTGTGATCTCCCATGGTTCCCCTGGAGAAACTTGCCCTGCCCCAAGTCCTCTGCAGGTTTTTGGCACTTTCCACACCCTCCATAGTCAGCGTGGTTGGTTTGTGGGTCTGAGGACCAAAGCGGCGTGTGGAGCATCTCTGCATCTTCACCTCAGTGCCCTCTGGAAGGTGACTACTCCGTTCTCATCGGTTGAGCCTCTTGCACAGCAAACAGCTTATGCAGGAGACCTCTTGCTGGATAAGCAATTAGCTAAACTAAACTACTCGAAGGGCAAATTATACAGGACTCTCACTCTGTAACAGATGAATTAACTGACTTTGTCTGGTATTTGTGGGATGTTCCCTCTGTTTTACTCTCTGGCTTAAAGCCTCATGCGTGTCTCCTGCTCTTTGCTGCCTCAGTGAGCAAACAGAGTATCAGGGCTGAGCTGCCCCCAGCTCCGCGGTGCGGTCAGGACACTCTGGGAATGGCCACCTCTGCATCACTCCAAGGCGACAGTAGACCTGAACATGTTTTAAAGGCTTTGTCTGGATCTTTTGAGACAGCAGGATGCTGTGAGCAGTGTGTTACTGGGGGTTGTAACACAGCGCAGCACCGCGTGCTGCTGGAGCAGGGGTTACAGTTCTCTGGGCCCCCAGGTGTACCAGTGACTCATGAAATGACCAGGCCAAGTTGCTGGGTTTATGTACAGTAAGTAAATTAAAACCCTGGTACAAGTCTTTGCTGTGTAACAGGATTTTCTAGCAGCTAAGAAAGGTTGAAATTGTTGGAGCAGTTACAAAGGAAATATTTTGAGCGTAAGGGAGGATTCGATTCACTGAGTAACGTGTTGTCCCAGCCACCAGCACAAAGGTAAAACGTGAATAAGAGTCAGGCTTTTTTCACTGTCCTCCTTCTTATTTTGTACTTTGCAATATTCAGAGTGAAACTTCTAAAGCCAGTGATGCTGGCATCATGGAGGAGAGAGAAATTGGCTAGGTGGTGAGCTGCTGTCATAATTTATCTGCCTGCTGACTTCTTGCTTTCTGCTTTACTGGTGTGTTTGTTTATGTACCACGCAAGTGCTGTGGGCTAGAAAACTCCTGAGCAGATGCCAACGAGATGTTGCTTCTTCCCAGGTACCCACCATGACCTTTGCTCTGACATTTGGATCTCTTTGTTCCCTTTGTAATCCCCTTGGTGTTTGGAAACATAGAAGAGCTGTGTTAGAACAAAAGCTTCAATCCTAAATGTTCCAAATGCAGTTGTTCTAGGAACTTCTTGGAAGTCTCATCTAAAAAAATCCTCAGAAACACAGCATCCAGCTCAGCATCCTCAGCCATCGAGGGCATCTGTAGAGTCTCAAGAGTAACCTATGATTTGTGGCCTTGGGTTTTTTTGAAAGTAGTGTATTTCTTATTTCTTCTGAGCTCTCTGGAGGTGCCTCCCCCTGCCTCAGCCATCAGCATTAGCGGTGATGCCACGGTGCCATGCGAACTGCCGTGCCCAGCCTGTTCTACTGGCTGGGGCTTTCATTCGATTTGCATCGCGACCTTTCCATCTCACTGCCCCGACCTCGCTTCTGCTTCTGGGAAGGGTCGCGAGTATAAACAAGAAATACAGATACTGGGCGCCAGCTGCAGCCGCCCAGCGACGTGTGCTTCAGGGACACCTCTCCCTGCTGGGTGGCCTTTGTAATCACAGACGGCCTCAGAAGACCTAACCAGCTCTGAATTGTTCGGCAACATTTTTCTGACAAATTATGTCCTTTGATAACACTGCCAGTGAACAATGGTTCATTGTTTTAAATTTATGTTATTGAAGATTCAGAGGATTTTATAATTGTGGCTCCGCTTGCTTGCCTTTCCGCCTCCTCTCCCTCCAGTTCTACTCCCAGGCTTTTCTAAATGCTGCTCTGTTCATTTTCCTCTCTTCAATCCTCCCTCTCATCTCCTTCACTCCTGAAATTGAAAAAAAATCATTTCTAAAGCCTGTGGTGCCAGGTCTGATGGGACCCTTGTGTCCAATACAACTTCCTTTATTCTGTCCATCCACCTCTACCAAAGCCCCCGATACTGGATGAGATTTTGACCTGGAGGCTGGTGAGGACAGCTCAGCTCTGCGATGGGTGTGAGCAGGAGGGGACAGGAGCAATGGGGAATTGCACATACCGGCCACAGGGCTGCGGGGTCCTGCTGAGGGCTGGGGGTTGTACCAGTGCTGGAGGATGTGGATGTGCTAGAGTTAGAAATCTGTTGGAGAGGGGGTTCTGCCCTTTGAGAGGATGGTAGCGCACCCTCCGTAATGAGTACAAAAGATAAGTAGAGTGGGGTTTTTTTCTTCAGACTGTGAAGTTTCTATGGAAGCTAACGTTAATCTTAGTTTCTCGCTGATATTAATCATAGTTTGGTCATGGTTTCGAAAGTGAAAATCTTGCACAGCGCTAGCGCAGTTACAGCTTATAACTCAGTTATAATAATTAGATTGAGTCTCTAAGCTTGGCACATTAAGAAAGCAGATTTTAAATACACTTAGGATTTGATGGTTGCGTTGGATAACAACTTGTGGGAGGCAGGTGAGAGGAAAACTGTGGTGTCCATGGCTGGATTAAAGCCAGCGTGGGAGCCCTGGGAGAGGCTGGCTTCTGTGCACGGGTGGATAGTGCTGTGCCGGGCGATCCCACGGGTACTTCTGGTGGCATTGTGTAGGGAACAGTCACTGCCTGACTTCTCTGGTGTCCCGGGCTCAGAAAATAACTGTGCAAAGGAAAGTGGGCAGACATCTACCCTTGGATTCCTGGCACAGCACACTGGGTTTGGAGACAGCGAGTGTGGCTGTACTAGAGGGGTGTGACACGAGCTTTGAAAGAGTGATTCATTTTAATGGAGATGGTCTCAAATTAGAGCATGATAGAAAAAGGATTTTGTGTTATCAAAAGGTAGTTCAGGCGAAATTAATCTGAAAATGTGTAATTTCATCTCAACTAAAAATACTGTAATGTAATTAAATTCAAAAGTAGGATGAGCTGAGAGGATATAAGAAAAGATAAGCATCAGAATAAGACAATAATTGAGTTTGTATTGTAAACAGTTTCCTTTAGGAATTTCGGGGTTTTTAAACTGCTTCATTATAAATTTTAAGTCAAGAGTGCTTAACAGCTTTGGCATATTCTAGAGAAGTGGTTGACTACTTTTATATTTGTTTATGTTCTTTGCAGGGTTTTCTATATTTGGGGTTAATTCCCTCTTAGCATCTACTACTTTATTAATAAGTTTGAACATGAATAAGGCTTAAAATTGTAAAATGTGTGTTTTCATGTGAAACTGGTTGTTTTGTGGATTTGTGTAAGTTTTTAATCTATTTTTTTCTAATAATTGGATCTTTACTATACAAAATTGATAGATTAATATCATTAAAATACTTGAGTATTAATTCAGAGGTGTGTCGCATTAAATGTTGGAGCGAGTAAGACACCTTTTGTCTGCACACGGGTCATTTGCTCAGTTCTTCAGGCCAGTGCCACAGGAAAGGAGTCAGGGTCAGGTCACAGCATGGCATCCTCCCGTTGTGGTGGTTGTGAGCCCCACGTGAAGCAGAGCTGATGACGAAGATGAGTGATATATTAAGTCACCACTTTAATAAAACTGTAGAGCACTGGTTGGAACACTTTCAACCCGAAAGCTGATTATCAGGTGTTTGAGGACTGCTGCAGTTAGCAGTTTGAGATTCGTTTTCCTGGTGCTGGCGTCTGTGACTTTGCGCAGCGAGCACTGGATGAGGGATGGAGAAAATCGATGCTGTCTTGCTTTTGGCTTGGTCCAGAAACCAAACAGCATGGGGAATGTTGATGCTTGGGAAGCTGTCTCGCATCTCGTTGCAGTGATAATGGCTAATTTAATGCCTCTTTGGTGATATCACACAATCTGCTCAGTACTGGTACTTTACATTATGGCACTCTTCCCTTTTTTGCAAAGGTTTGCAGGAAAAATGCAAAAAGTTTCCATTTGCTAAAAATAATCTTAATTCTGAAAAATTACTTTGCGGATCTTCATATTTCACAGACCATAACTAGATTACTACCTTTTACTGGAATACTTTGTGTTAATGAAGACCGATCGGGATTACATAATAGATTTCCTCTGAAGAAGGCATTATGTGGTTATTTTATACTGTCTGGCATTCTAGTTAATTGCTTTGCCATCATTAATTGATGGGACTAAATTGATATAAATAAATAGATTATATTCCTGAGGTTGAATTGAAAGACAGGAGTGGCTTAAAACAGGTTGCTGCAGGATGTTTAGCTTCAAACGCAGCATGCAGTTAGTGACCATCAAAGAGAGCTCCTGTGCAGAAGGTCTCGTTCTGGCTCCCTCGGTGTCACTGCTCCTCAGTCTGCTTGGAAGATGAATGCAGCTGAAGTCCCTGCTGCCCTCACCTGTACGTTTTCTGTAAGGATCAGTCCTTACCCTGTGCTGGAGCAAAGTTGGGGAGTTTATTCCCTCCCATGACAACGTGGCTGGCTCTTCCAGCCAGAGCCTCGGCAGCCCTGGCTCCCCCAGCTCCCTGGTTAGTCTTGGCACTGCCACACATCTGAGGTCTCTCCAGATGCCCAGAGGGTGCAGCCGTTGCTGGGCTGCTATCGCTGGGCTGCTGTTGCTGCTCTGCCAGCCATTTGCTGGCTGCAGTGTTGGACGTTCATCGACTGTCGAACTGCAATTCCAGTTTGAAGTGGTTCTCAATTAAAATCTGTAATTAACAAGTTATTATTAAATTTTCAAATATTTACAGACTTTTATAGTGTCTCAAGTCACAAGCCAAGCTCTGTGCTGTTAGTGGAAGGAGAACCAGAAATGTTTTTCCCTCCTCCCGGCATTTTTGAGTGTGGCACAAAGATCCTCCCTGCTCTCGTCCACTCCAAGGCTTTCCCGATCCACGGCAAACCCCGCGCAGCTCCCGCCAGCCATGGTGCAGGGGAGGCAGCACCAGCCGGCATCCGAGGAGATGGGCGTCAGTGGCATCCTGGCAAAATACCCTCGTATATGGTATTTTGGACAAAGCCAAGATAGAGATCCACTGCGGTACAGTTGAAGAACACCTTGCTAGCCTTGAGCTGATGGTTGCAATGATCAGGAAAGTTGAACTTGAAAGTAAATGAACTAAATATATCTGCCCCCCCCAGTTGTCTCCCGCCCCGGTAAGACTGCAGCAGTCTGTGTGGGTGCTGGTATCACCACTGCGCTGGGAACTGACCTTGCTTTAAAGCTGACATCTGCCTCAGCAGAGCCATAACCAAAACAACACCTGCAGAATGAGGCCATCGCAAAATAAGTATTTTAAAAGTTAATTGGAGCCGCGGGTCCTTGCCGTAACGAGCTGTTTCCATGAGAGAGCGATCGATAACGCAAACCGCTGCTGGCACACAGCGGGTTGGGAGCCCTTCGGGTGTGTGTGAACGTACAGATCGAACAGGGCTCTCCTCGGTGCACGAACAGATATCGGCATGATTAATCTGAAAACAGTTTAAAGCATTCATGAGTTGTAAGAACTAATTCCCAATAAATCAAACGGCATTCCCGTGGGACTAAGGAAGAGAAATAAATGAGGGCTAAAGAAATTGATAAAGATCCTTGAGCAATAAAGAGACGAACACCAGTTCTTTTAAAATTATATTTAAATGAATAAAGTTGATTTAACTGTCTTTTTTCATGCCTTGTACTAAGATTTAGGTCTACAGCATGTCATTATATCAAGAAATAATTTGCCAAAAGACTTTTTAGCATTTCGTGTGCATCCCACTTAATGACAATTTTAATATTCTAGCTTCGGTCCTATATCGTTATGAGGAGGTTTCAATTGCTCGGCATTCTGAGGAGTTCATAAAGATTGTTTCTAATTTCTTTTTCAAGTCTGCTGTAGAGTTCAGAACCATCAACACGTGAATTATCATGCTATTCGGTAAAAATGTTGTTCGCTGCCTGCAAGATACAGCTTTTGGACAACACAGCTTCCAGAAGGATATTCCTGTTTGGTGAGCCTCTGGACGAGGTGCCAGACCAAGTTCCGACTTAGCACGCTGCCGGGAGGAGAGCTCGCCCGCCTGGCTGTGTTAGGGAACCCGCACAGGCAATTTGTAGCCGCTTCCCGTCGACAGGAAATAGCAGGTGTGATCTTACATGTATGTGTGTTAAAGTGACACTGCAGGCAAGTTCCTGCTCTCTTGGTGATCAGAGAGCATGAGAAGCTGTTCACTGGCTGAGCTTCTGCTGGTGGATTACTTCCCTTGCAGTTTAATTTGTGATAAGTGCATCTCCAAATGTGGTTTTCTGCCTCTAGGACCTTGGTGGGATTTTGTCTTGTGTTTTCTTACTCTCCCCTGCTCCCAAAATAAGAAGGGTTCGGTTTAGCTTTTCTTTTTTCTCTTGGGTCAAATAACTCTTTCTTGCTGCGTTGTTGCAGAATTATCTGTCGCGGGGGTAGCTGCTCCCAGGCAGTGCCTAACAGCGTCTGAATTTACTGGCAGTGCTCGAGGCCAAAGGCTCTTCTTGGACTCCAGCCCCCCAAGAGCTCAGAGAAGTTCTTCCCCAACATCAGGGGGTTTCAGTGAGGTTGCTCTGCTAATTTGGAAGGCAAAAACCATGCTCCCAAATCAATACAGCATATATCTGTACCAGTAAAGTACCTGCAGCTACCCAGTGCACCAAAGTGATTTAAAATAACACGTAACCTGTGAACACCCTGGAAATTCCTCTGAACTTGGTAATGAAGCCTTTCTTCAGCAGATGTGTATTTTCTTTTTTTAGTTCTGTTTATGGTCTGGAGATAACAGATATTTGAGCTGAGAAGCAGATCTGATGAATGGAGGCACAGGAACCAGCCAGGGTGATCTGGGATGCCTGGTGGCTTTGCCAGCATGAGGCCTGGCAGTGGAGCTGCCTGGCTTTTCCATTTCCCTCCTTTGGGAGGTTTTTAATATTCAGTATTTTGGGCCACTCATAAACATGATGGCACACAGAAATCATTTCCTGCAAAAAACCCTCACTTTGCCTCAGAATTTGGCTGTTGGTACTTTCACAAGCTGCCATTTCTATCTGTGACGTGCCCCGAGGTGTAAATGGGGGAAGGAAGACAGGCAGGTCATGGTGTGGAGGGAAGCACAGCAATGAGGACTCCAGGAACCACAGCAGGGTCAGGGGGAAGATGGTCATCTCTTGAGTCAAAAGCAGTGATGATACAGATGTGTTTTTTTTTTCTCTGGGTTGTTTTTTTTTTTTTTCCTTTTGATGTGCTTTACAAAAGAAGAGAATTATTAGTAGCTGAATTAATCAGGCTGAGTAACCATGTATGTAAAGATGCTGGATGAACCTCTTGTGGAGTTCAGTCTTTGGCAACAGCTGTGATACCGCTGAGTGTAAATGGCAGCAGAGTAAATGTTTACTGGGAAGTCAAATCCTGTTATTAGTTATATTACTATTATTAGTGCAGTTATCACTGCTCCCTATTTTCTAGTTGTGTCAAGAACAAGTACAGAGAGCAAAAACATGGACAGGCTTTTCCAGCACATTCATAAAAATAGATCTGAGCACAGGGAACATGGTACTGGTCAGAACTGTTGTTAAATGGAGATGCCTGCCCCGTAGCTGCCCATCGCTCTCCATCTCTGCAGCCCCCTGAGGACTTTGGTGGGGGGCACGGGTGGCGGTCAGCTGTGCTGCTGCCCACAGCCAAAGTCACTGTCCCTTGCACCCAGTTGCATTCTGCTGCCAAGTTGTCGCTGTTGGGAAGACAGTTCAGGACAGACTTTGGTCCTGCCGAACTGAGCAGAGCCCATGTCACTGTCTGAGGGTAACAGACAAGCATTTATTCAGGAGGGGAAAAAACGGTTTGTAAAACCAATTCCTGTGCGATCTGCCAGTGATACAGCTGGGACAGGTAAGTCCACCTAAGTCTGAAAATATTTGTCCATGTAAATATTATTTTAAAACTCTGTACGGAAGAGAACAAGTAGGCACCTGTGAGGGCATCCTTCAGGTGCGTCACTGGCTGGGGTGGTGACACGTTGCCCTCTAGCAGAGGTGTTACAGTCACCTTTGGGTGACCCCTTCCTAACTGCCAACAACCTCCTAAGCTGACACCATGTGTCTGGGTGTCTGCTTGGGCAGGGACCGGCTCGCTCTGACACCTGGGGGTGAGATATCCCCGTCTGGGGCTGCTCGAGATTCCTCTTTTGCTTTTCCATTTGGGCTGCAATCTGCTGATAAGCTGTTGGTACGGCGGAGGGGAAATGTCAGGGTAAATGAAGACTTTGAGAGCAGCGTTTCTCAGGGGAGAAATAACTTCTGTCATCGGATTTTTTTCTTCTTGTCGAAACAAGAAATGAGAGATGAGCTATTTCTGAAATCTTGCTGTCAGTCAGGAGCAATGCCAACCAACAATCCCTGTGCACCCCTCCTTGCCCCGCAAGTGAGAGCTGCCATCCAAGGGCATTAAACCTGCACTCAGTGAAGGAAAAAAAAAAAGGGGAGAAAATAATAGATGGTTGCTTGAAATCCATTACATGGAATGTTTGATGGCCCCAGACAGAGCAGAGCTCCACAGGATAGATCTGTGCTGACAGTGGGCTGCTGCGTGGTGAGGCGTTAGCTTGTTAGCTCAGGCGGGTTGTGTTGGGGAGCGATCGTTCCTGGTGCTTCTCCCCATTCCCAAGTCCAGCCAACGCTCCAGCATGGGTGTCACTCCTTATGCTGTGTGCTCCGTGTCCCTTGGGACAAATGGTCAGGAGGAGGATGTTGCAGGCGGTGGGTCTCTGCTGCAGGGTGAGATCCAGAAGGGATGCTGTCAGGTACGTCCAGGAACCAACTGAACGTGATTTCCAGTGACGCAAAGCAAATCGTGATGTAAATGGAATAGATGGTGCTTCTAAGCAAATTGTCCAAGTATGAGATGAGGGAATTACGGGCCTGAGTCAATCTTTTCAGGTGTTATTATGTACGCTCTGTGTTATTCTAAAGTGCCCCATCTTGGCCACACACAATTTTTCTTGGTGTGTTCAAAGAGGTATGTGATTTCCCGTGAGTATCGTATCCTCAGCCCTCTCGCTTTAGTTTAATTAACTGTTGAGAAGAATATTTCGAGGTATGATTTTATTTCAGTATTTGCAGAATTATTTCTTATGATGATATTTCTGGAGCCACCTTCCCCTTCTGTCTTCTCTGCTTCATGAGCTTCCCTACTTTTTCACTAAGGTGTGTGATGAGGGAGGTCTTTAGGGATTCTGTGCTATAATCTTCTCAATAGGAGTTCACTTCCTTCTCAGTAATACGGGACAGCGCACAACAAGAGGAGGGCGTGCGTTTTGCGAGTTTGGAGGCTAAAAAGTAGAAATACCTTGTAGTGTGTAATAGCATCAGCTCCTGACATAGCACCACTGTGTTGTGTGATGTGCCATAACTTGCATGTTGTTTTACCCCAGACCTGGGAAGCTTCTCCAGCCTTTGTCGAAAGTGAGCGTGGTTAACCACAGCTCTCTCTTGCTTGGATTAGCTGGGACCCAGGTCTGAGTGGTGTTAGTGTGTTGGACCATGATGTCGTTAATCAGCTGGTCCTGCTAGGCTGGAATGCAAACACAGTGCACTCTGCAGTCTCTTAGGTGGCTTTGATTTCCAGCAAGACAGCCTCTCAGAGAAGGGTGTCCTCATACTTGTTGCTGGCTTGTTTTACACCCATGGGAGAAGGAGAGGAGGAGGAGATGGGGTTCTTGGGATGAAGGCAAATTCAAGGACTTCATCTTCTTTGTGTTCATTGGGAAGCAAGGGCAATGATTCACAGCAATGATTTATTGCAAGGCTCTGTCTCTCCTTACAGAGCTTCCTCCAAGACTCCAGCTTTTCCAGACAGTTTCTGCATCAGTAGGTTGCTCCTTTGGGAGAGTGAAAGTTAATTTCTCATTATTATCGTGTGTAGATTGAGAAGATGGAAGATAGTCCCTTTTTGCTGTCCCTTGACTCCATGATAACTTCATAGAAAGAGAAAATAAAGCTAACAGCTATACAGGATGAAAAGTAGCATAATGAAGGCTGTTAGCTGGAGCTGCTTCTCAGTGAGGTGTTGATGTGTGACAGGGGCAGGAGTGGGGGGGGGGGTGGAGGGGGCTTCACACCTACGTGCTGAGGTGGCTGCTGCATGTGCACTAGTACAGTTCAGAAGTGTCTGGTCTGTGACACCTTCTGCTTTACTGCTTTAAGTCTATAACCATCGTACCCCTCCAGCTCCAGGGGATCAGCTGCTGCCTGACCTTGGTGTCGGGATCAGAGGGAGAGGATTCTCCAGCTGTGCCGAGAGCCATCCTCGCTCCCGCGGTGCACTGGCACCGTGCTCATCTGGCTGCTGTGGTGCTGTTTGCAGGCGCGTTCTGGGCTGGTGGCTCTGAGGCTGCTGATGCCGCTGGCTTTGGCAGGGCCCTCGGGAGCAGCTTCACGCCTCGTTTTGCGATTTCTGTTGTAAAGAACTGAGTTGCTTTAAATATCTGCCTTGGCAGGGAACTGATGTAAATACAATGTGGTAAAATAAAAAATTACTTCTAGAGCCATGGACCTTCTCAAGGAAGTCTTCTGGCTGATATTATTCCACTGTCCTGGAAAAAGAGTCACTTTTGCCTTTGCAGTCTTTGCAATTCCCTTTTGGCAACCCGAGCTCCCTAGGCAGTGAAACATGTTTTTCATTAAATGATACGTCTGACGCTTAGCAGATCTTGATCTGAAAATTTAGAGGGAACTAGTTGCATTGAACAGCCTTATTAATATTATGGAAACGTGATTAGGGGAACATCTCGGTCATTTAGGCCAAAGGACTTTAATTTACGAGCACGATGGAGAGGCAGATACGAAACATCCATTGACCAAAATATCCTAATCTTAACTTGTTTTCTGTTTACTGCCTCACCATATCTGGTTCATGTTCATGATAAGTAGGCTTGGATTCCTATTATCCAAGTAGGGGACTTTGTATAAAAGCAACACCCCAGCCTCAGAACAGGACTTGGAGCCGGAGGTCGGTACGTGCAGCTGAATTGGGTGCCGATTACAAAATGGCATTTCCGGAAAATCTTCCCTGGAAATCCGTGGTGTCAGCTGCCGGTACAAACACCCCGTTACCGCTGCTCCCTGTGTTATTGAGAGAAGCTCCAGTTTACCCAGTGGCCTGTCCTGGTCCTGAGCAGGGGGTGAGCATCCTCAGGAGCCCCAGATAACCCCAAGCAGCAGCAGGTCCCGAGACTCATCAGCCACAGGGTATGATTGTTCACTTTGAAAACATTTCCAAAAATGGAGTTTAGCATCTCCTTCCTAGATGTAGCAGGAACAATTTGGGCAGAAGTAGCTCTTGTGCTGTTGTGGCAATTTATGTGAGAGCTGTGGCGGTAAATAATGGGGAGAGGGAGGGAAGCATCTCAAATTTCATCAATACTGAAGACAAAAGGCTTTCTGCTCTGCAGTTCCTCCTCCTGTCCTTTCCCCTCCTTCCCCCAGGCCACAAGCGAGAAACCTAAATAGAGATCAGGCAGTTTTTAAATGCCACAGGCTCATAAAAGAGAGGAAATTCAGCGCTGTAACTTGACTGTGCTATTTGGGTCTGTAAGCAAGTAGTCCATCCTGCAAGCTCCCCACAGTGGGACCAGGAATAATTGCACCGTCTCTGCAAAGAGCCTGACTGCCCTTGTTTCGGGGCTCCGGTGTTGGCTTCTGCGCGGTGTCTGGGAGAGGACAAGCGACATGCTGGCTGCTGGCACCGAGGACGGGTCCCCACCCTCAGTCCTGTGCTTTTGGGGAAGATTTGTGAATTTCAGATGCAGTCCAACAGCAGCGGCGGCTGTTGCAGAGCTTTGCTTGTTGGTGTTCTCAGTCTAAACTGAACACTGAGATTTACTGTCCATGAGCAAGGCAGGCAAGCAAAGTGTTTGCCTCCTCTGATGCGGGGCGTCCACGTTATAGGATTGCTCTATTTGCCTGCTCCCAGTCCCCTTCCTTCTGTTTTCTGCCCCCCTCCCCTTTTATTTATTTATTTTTCTTAAAAGCAAGAAGCACTTTCTTGTCTCATTGCAAACAAATTTATTCTGAGTGGAGGGGGAGATGCTATTGACCTTTCCGCATTATCTGGGGAATCAGCCAGAGTGAGCAAGCGGAGGAGCCTGGTGCTCGCTGCAGAGCAGATCCGGGTGAGGTGACCTGCTGTGAGACCGTGCTGCCATTTCACAGCCAAGGCTCTGGCGTTTGTCGCACGCGACGCTGAACTTGCAAACCGGGGCAGCGGCCATGTGGAGGGATGGGGGGGCAAGCTCTGCAGGGGTCCACTGATCCCCAGCAACCCCGGCGCCTCATGCTGCCAGCACAGACAGGCTCCTCGGTGGGGTGACATCACTCTGGCTTTGCTTGTGTTCAGCTGCACTGTAATATTAAAATACTATTTTATTATTTTCCATTTAGTCCTGCATTAATGAAAAGAGCACTATGTAGCTGCACAGTAGTAGCTAATCAAATCAAGTAAATTGCCATTAATGTTCCAGTACTTGTTGTTATTGCCGTGGTTCCAGGTGGAGTTTAATGCAGAGGAAGATGGTTGCTTTCCATGTCTGACGGCGTGTGGGTGAGCCAACCTTGCCTGGGCTGCCAGCTCCCCCGGCACCTGCCCCAGGAGCCGGCCAGGAATTGCTGTCCCAGGGCAGCCCATGCTCACGCACGTGGTTTCGTCTCCTCTCCTGCAAAGGTCCCAATGAAATCTCCGTCATCAGGTTAAGCAGCAAAACCTCCCAGGGTCTGCGCTGAGGTCGTACCCGTTGCATGTCCTGGGAATCCCGGTCAGACCTGATCTGCTGCGTCTTCCTGCAGCCATCAATTTGCTGCTCTTGGCTGTGTTGTGTGCCAGAGAGATAAGCACAGGAGATCTTTCCTCTCTGTTCTTTTCTTACAGAAAGTGAAATACAGTGGCAATGTACATCAGGTTAAATTGCCTCTCATTTTATGAAGATATCTTTAAAAACCAGTCACTTTCTATGAGCCTTAAAGCAACTCCTTACACTCTTATCCGAATCGACAGCTGCTCCAGAGATCCTTAAGAGATTTTGTTTCATTGTTCTTTATTTTGTATAAATTTCATTAACTGTTTTACAGTGACCTCTTACCGTGTTCTTCTTTCATCGCAGAAATAAACCAACCAAAACCTGATCGCAGTCTTGTGGAGCAGCAGCAAGGCTGCAGAGCTCAGCTCTGCGTTCCCTTCACCCACGCACTCTTGTGGCACCGACTGCAAGAAAAGCAAGGCAGGATTTTGCTCACGTCAAAATCCTTTCAGGTCCTTCAAGTGTGTGTTTCCCGAAAAGCCACGCGTGCTGAGGCACTAGGCAGGAGATAAGTTCCCGCGCCGTCTTTTCATTACTCTCCCCAAACACGCAGGTAACTTGCCGTGAGCCACGGGGCACGTCTGCAACAGCGACAAGGGGAAATCTTTGATGCTTTGAGAAGGGTTTGAACTGGCGTGCAGCGACTGGAGGTTCATAGAGTAAACACCAAAACAAGATATGTAATGTCTCCACTGAATTAATCCCACACTATCTGTGACGTTGTCAAACAGATGCCGTGGTTGTGCTGATACCCAAGTGCTTCTTTTCAGGGTGATGCAGAGGAGGAGCATCCTCGCAGAGCCCTGGGCTCGGGGCTTCTGGGATGTGGCTGGCAGGAGGAGGAGGTGTAGTGTGGGGGAATGGAGCTTGGCTTTCTAGTCACAAGGAATAAATATTTGCCTGTATGCGGGCGAAAAACATAATCTATCATATCTGTTAGTAAAAAAAAAAATGTCCTCATAATTACTTAGATCAAAGATCATTTCAGTCTTGCAAATGAATGTGGAAGTAGAAAGTCTGTTTTCATACTAAAAGAGACTTCGTGCAGTATCCTGTCCGTGTGAATTTGTGACATACACGTGTGTTCTGGAGGGCAGCTGCTGAGTGGAAAACTGTCAGGGCATCCTTCTGTGTGTACTCAAAGATGGGCACTTAGTGCAGACACAAGGGAGAAGGATGGCGTTTGGTAGCAGGTCCTGCAATTGCTGATGGTGTTTGTTTTGACGGGGGAAGGATGTTGTATTGGTTGATCAAGGTAATTTCAGCTGGCCAATGGTGGTAGAAAACCATCACGAGCTTGTTTTCCTCAGTAGTGAGGTGCCTTTATGCACTTAATGGAGCATTGGGATGAGTTACTCTATAATTAACATCTTTTACATCAATGTTACTGCCCTATTATTATGTGATAAACATGGGTGAAGGCGGCTGTCTTCAAATGGACTATTTTGTTAGAGAAAAATGAGGAGAGGGTAGAAAGCTTGTTCTTGTGCTTATTTAATGGCATCGTGCTGTTGGCAGTGTGGAAGCGGGAGGGAAGGACGATGCTTTTCCAGCTGGGCCAGGCACTGATGGTTGCACCTTCACCGTGGCTCTGTAGTCACGAGCCAATGGGAACACAAAACGCTTAATTTGGTTTACTTATTTAAAGAGCTTCATTGCATCGCCTGGGCACAAACATACTCGGTGGTTATTTAGCAATTGCAGGTACGTCTCTGCTCTGCCTGAGAGCGCCTGGCGTCAGCGTCCCAGACGTTGAGGAGTGAGAGGAGCAATGTGAAGCCTGGACTGGATGGGGAGGGGGGACCCCTCTCACTCCCTCCTGAAAGGCTTCCTTCTGTTGATTTGCTTATACAAGCAAAGGGGTTTACTTTATCAAAAAGCTCCAGCCAAAGATCTCCTGGGAAAGTTGTTTCTTGCTGGTGCTCCGCTAATGTCGTTGTTTTTCTTTCTGTTCCTGGTGTCCTAAAGCCAAATTACTGTGACTGATGCAGCACCGTGAGGCCTGCAGCATCCCCAGTGCTGCTGCCCACGTGGGATGGGCGCTGCCTGGGCAGTGATGAGCTGGGGGGCGGATTTTTTTATTTTTAGTATTAGAGCAGAAATCCCCTTGTTGTGTATTGGCTTTTTAGAAGACAAAACATTTCTGTGAAACGTAGTCTTACACCAAGATGTGGACTCCTGGGCAAGCGTCTGTGTGCCCTTACTGATCTTCTGAAGTACAACGTGGTTTCCAAGCAGAAGATGTTTTCATGCATCTTTGAAGTCAAGGAGGTGCTTGAAAGAGAGAAAGTTATTCTGTGTCTGACGCTGATCTAAGCAGGAACAGCAAAAGCAGTGTATAAGCTAATGCTTGCTTTCTTCCTTTCTTTTTGCCTGTTTACTGCCTTTTTAAGGCAACATCCATATTCCGGTGCTGTGTTAGAAACGGTTGTTATCTAATCCTACTGATGCGTTAACAAGAGAGAGATTGTCTGTAATAAAATAATAACAGTCCTTTTTTTTCCTTAACCTTTCTTCTACTCTTCAGCATGTATCTGAGCCCAATCATAATATATCCTGTGAAAACACTGGCTATTTTATTATCAGCTTTCTTTTTTTTTCTTTTTTTCTTTTTTTAATACCTCTCACTGGCACATTTAATTCATTAGATACAAGATTCGCAAGTAAAATTTTGCAGATTGTAAAACATCAGTTAACAGCAACAAAAGATGAAAATTTATATTATGCTAAATACAGAATATTTCTTTTCTGTAGAGACCTTCACTGGTCTGTAGTACATTGCTTCATAAATTCTCCTAGGGTGGTTTTTTTTTCTTTATGTAATCTAAAACTGTTTCTTGTTTTCAGACCGCAGAATGGTTCTATGATCCTATACAATAGGAAGAAAGTGAAATACAGGAAAGATGGATATTGCTGGAAAAAGAGGAAAGATGGGAAAACTACCAGAGAGGATCACATGAAGCTGAAAGTCCAAGGAGTGGAGGTAGGAGGATGGATGGGGCAGATTTGGGTGGTAACTGGGCTGGGAAGCAATGGCTCCCAAGATATGTTCAATGTGAAGTTGTCTACATGTTCAGAGAAGGTGTTAATATTAGCTGAATTTCAGCTTTTTTCCTCTTGCCGCCCCCCCAAAATACACAGATGTTCTTTATTACTACTTAGAGCAAAATGTGAATATTGCTTCACTGTCGACCTGTGTCACTGCTCCGACCGTCATGAGGTTGTATGAGGTTGTTTGATCACATTGATCACTTCTGATATTAAAGGTCTGCACGGATATGGATAAGAAGTACATTTATTTAGTATTTTATTAAATGGGAATTATGTTTGCTGATAGCAGAAGTCCCAGCTGCAGAGCTTTGCCTAGCTTAGTTCTGAGACAGTAGGGCTCTATTCCCTGCATTTGATAGTGAACTTGGGGCCAAAGTGGTAAAAGGTATTAAAACGTAATGCTAATTGTAGTGTTGAGCTGCGCCATCAAGAAATACTCTGATTTTGGCAAATGAATTGCGACGCTGTAAGGGGGTGTGTTTGTGTAAGCCACGCTGGTTTCTGCAGCTAAGAGGCTGCGCGCATCCCCACGGACAGGATCCACCCTCAGTCCTGTGGGGATCACCCAGCACCGCTGGCGGGTCGGAGGAACTGGTGTGTTCGGGGACAGGCAAAGCCTGACCCGTTACCGCGACGCATGTCCCATCGCTTTCTGGCTGGACTTTGGGCTAAGCTGGGCTTTCCGAGCTCGCCCCCAGGCCTGTCTTTGCAGATGTTTTGTGCGGCAATAACCAACCCTGTGGTTCCCAGCGTGCCTCTGGGGGTGGTGCTGGGGTGTGACACTGGCACGTTGTCACCGCGTGCAGTGTCGGGACGTAAAGCGGCCGAGTGCCTGGAATACATCTCGTGCTCCAGCTTCCTCCTGGGTGATTTGTCATTCTTACGTTCTGTCTGCTTTAATGAGGTTTTGGGTTTTAAAATAGTATTAAATGTATTGCATTATATTACACCAGAGAGGCATAACTCTGTTCCATAATTTTTATATCCAATAACAATGTTTTATTATGACAAGCCCCCCCAAAAAGTCAGCATGATAGAAATGGTGCTTTGTTTTTGTTTGGGGCTTGCAGAGCATGATTTAATTAACTTCTGTGAACATTAACAATGCAGAATACCAAAACCTGCGCTACAAAGCTTACCTGTTGGAGGGTGCTGGTGACCACTGGCTGCCACACATACACAGGATTAAATAAATACTTTCTGACACGTTTTTTCGAAGAGTTGAGTCATCAACCCATAGAGTTGCCTGACTGTGTGGATGTGCATGGCGATCAAATTTAACTCAAATAGCCCTGCTCTGAGCCAAATAATTTCTATTTTATTGAAGCGTGCCTTCTGGAATGTTACAAATCTGACATTGAATGTTTCAGGAGCTGGAGAACGCGCAGCTTTCAGGGTTTCTTCCTTTGGTTGATCACGTTGTCCACTTAAGAAAATAAGTACTGGCTTTGTGATTTGGATGTGCCAGCGTTGGGCCATTCATTCCTATGTCTTTCTCCAGCTTAAGAGCCCTGTAGTAGCTGACACTTTATCTCCAGGAAGGTACTTATACCCTCTCATCAAGTCATCCCTCAGTCTCCTCACTCTGAAACCCAACAGACCCAGCTCGGATCCTCCTGCTTTGGCAGGTGCAGGATGTGGCTGGTTTTGCAGCCGATGGGTCTTGCAGCAGATAAAGAGATAGCCAAGCACAAACCTGGCTCCTGGGCCAGCACTGTGAACAATTAATCACAATTTTTACTGGGGCTCAAAATTGGAGGAACACAACTTCTACAGAACCCTAGGTATTCAGTAGCACTAAGGGTTATTAAAAGCCAGATTGATCATCAAAGTGCTGAAAAATGACTATTTTTTTTTTCCCTGGAGTATTGGAGCGTACAAAGACACCGGTGATTCATATTGTCATAATTTATGTATGCAAAGACAGAAGAAAAGGAACCAACAGGAATAGGCAAATAGAGATTTGGGTCTGAAATTTAACTCCCGCATAAACTTGGGTCCAGAAGAGGTGGGTCCACTGTAGAAACATCTCTTGTGCTGAGTGTGCCTGGAAGTGTCTCTGGGGCTTCCAAGGGCTGGAGGAAAAGCTGCATCTCTCCGCTGCAGCATCCCGTTATTGTCCCAGTGTCCTGCCAGGGTGGCACCACAGGGATCGCTGCCAGTCATCCTCCTGAACAGTGCCAAAGAAGTTCACTTTCTTGACCTCTTGGTGTTGCTTGGGCAGAATTAGGTATTTTTAACTTTCTTAATTCCTTGATCAGTACACTGTGCTGCTTCATGGGTAGCGTTAGGGGTTGATGTTTCTGATCCTGTCCTAATAGGAAGTGATGTTCTTTACTGGGACACATAGGCAACAGATTTAAAACAATAAAAAAGGCTTTCTTCAAAGCTGGAGTGATGCTGTAGTTAACCACATTAGGGTTTAACAGGGCATGAAATAACTGTCTGCCTTGTGGCACTGCCAGATCATCTCAGCAACTCTTGCAGCCAGAAGATAAATAGGTATCATCGTTGCACTGATGGAAAAATACTTGCAAAGCTGCCAGCCAAGAGCATCAATAGCATCCAAACAGAGCTCGGGAAACTGCAGATAGAAGGAGAAACACTCTGGCCTGGGAAGCTACTGACCAGCCGATTCTGAAAAGGGATTTCTATTAGTAGATTTAATAATTAATCACTTCCCGGGCATCATCAACGTGACGGCTCATGTGTCTTTCCAAGCTTTGGGTAAGGAGTAAAAGGCATTTGGAAAGAAAAAGTTCACTCCGGGTACTTGGGGCTGTTGGTGTCTATCAGTACCATGTAGAAGGGTTTGATGAGTGTGGACAATGTAGATACGGCAAATTTAGGACATAAAATATAAAATAATTTAAATAGGAATACAACAATTTAAATAAACAAGGAACAAGAGGAATAAACTAATTAACCAAGCGGATGTTAAGTGGTAACTGCCTGGAGTCCCCAAGCTATTGGCTTGGATAGCATCACTGTGCATGAGGGTTTTGGATATTACTTGGTTACTCTGCTGCACAATCCTGTTAGAAATCACTGGATAAACCAGGAAGGAGAAGTTAATTTGGCCTTTCCCTTAATATACCTCTTTCTGCAATTCTTTGTGGAATCCATTAAAAATCTCCAGTCCATGATCCTTTTTAAAATTCTAATTAATTAGGATCCCCAGTGATGTGTTCCTAATCAATTCACATAATTAAAAATTTTAACTAATAAATAATAGTAAGGGGAGTGTTGAAATAGCTTTAAGGTCACTCTGGACTGGTGCTGCTCCAGCTTTACAGCTGTTTGGCTCAGCTGATGCATTTGCCTTTTCTTGCACATGAACCTTTCTGGTGCCTGTAATTGGCGCACTCACATGAATTCATAGTAAACTGCTGCTAAAACGAAGTCGAGCTTGTATTTTCGTAGTAAATTTCCCTCTTACACTCTGCATTTTGGAAGGTCAGCACCGATTCTGTTGCTCTTTATCCTGTGCTGAGGATATTTTGGTCTCCCCAAAGCCCAGTGCCTGAAGAGAAGTTAGAGAGCAGGGTTCTTGAGCGTGGGGCAAAGACGTGCCCTGCGGATCCTGAGCATGAGCAACTGTGCCAAAGGACTGGCTGGAGCCTGGTGCTCTGCTCTTCAGCAGCTGCTGTGCCCTGGCTGTGGGGATGCTTCTGGGGGGAGCTGAGCGCTGACCACCACCAGCAGCCCTGGTGCATCAGCGGAGTCCTTCCTCAGCCTTCATTTAGTCTGACACCACTAATTTTGCATCAGAGAAATCAGAGGACAGGGTGAATGTGCCAGAGCTCATACATCTAGAAACAGCTTGTTCTCATATATAGATATATATTATCCCACTTCTTTGACCATTCTACATGCAGAGCTGCTTGTATTTGTGTGTCTCATCACCAAAAGGGTGATTTTGATTTTTATTT
>JAAGNO010015923.1:0-16032 GCA_033439905.1 Ceryle rudis
GGGACAGGCCGCTGGAGGAAGGAAGGTGCCTGGCTGGGGACGGCGTAGTCGTGTACAAAACTAACTGTAATCCAGGCAAAACCAGCACAGGCTGTTCTCAAGTTTCCTCTGCCGAGCAGTTGGGCGGCCCAGCCGGCTGGCACCTCATGGCCCAGGGCTGGGCCTGCCCCGTCAGCGGGCTGTGTCCCGTGCGCCGGCCCTGCGGAAGCCCGGGCGCCTTGGCCTAAATAGAGGGAACGTCCGCCGTTGTCGAGAGCCCAGCTGCGCGTTTTGCCTTGCGCGACATTGCTCACTGAAAGAGCGGCCCTCGGGGTGCTTTCCAAAGCGTTCGTTGTAGGGAAGGGAGAGGCTTTTCAGGAGTCGCGGTGTCACCAGAGGACGTTGCTCTGAGTAACCTTAGGACTGATAGGAGTCTCCTAAAATAAGGACAAAAATATCCACCCTTAGTGGCAAATAGGTGATACGAGAAACATACGAATAAGCAGTCAATGTGATGTGTAACCTCTAAAAGTGCCCATTCAGTTTACAGAAACTGTTTTCTTTCAGTTCTTGACAGTGGCTTGGATCTGCCTGGAGGTGAAAGCTTTCAAGGACAGGCTTCTGGATTTCATGTTCGGAAAATCACGTCACTAGAGGTCTGTGTTCAAATAGGAGACAGAGGAGTCCTGCAAAAAGACTTTATTCAAATAAAGGGAGAATCCACCAGGCGTATGCCTGTGGGGTCTCTCAAACTGCCAGAGAGCACAGCCCCCCTTTTATTCCAGTTTCCCAGACTCTTCCTTTCCCCATTGGCTCAGGTACTAGGAAGGTACAGCCTTCCCAATCCACCTATTACATATCCCCCCTTAACATGTACACCCCCCTATATCATGCATCTCATTAACTCTACTTTATGCCTCTCCCAGGAGGAGAAGTTAAGATGTACAAGTCTACGAAGCCTGTGCACTCTTAAGTTTCTTAAAGTTCAAAAGTTTACAAATCCTTTAAATTCTGGGCTCTCAACTGCTTTCAGCTAACCCTCACTGACATTCCCAGACCTAATTGTTTTTTCCTTGATGATGTGTTGCCACTCAGGCCAGCAGGGTTACCTCCTTCTTTACATTGTAGTATCTTCATTTGTAAAGACATCCCTCTCTGAATCTTTTCAATAGCGATGTGTTGCTGTTGCATTAAGTGAACATTGTAATCTGTTGTGTCTGTGCAAAGGAAGAAAATAGTGGCACATTTCTGAGGAAAGGGTGGAAATACAGAGCACAACCTTCCAGTGAGGTTATCCAGTGATGTTATTAGGGTAAGGGCAATGTGTGCCAACACAATTCCATTATATTTCCTGTGCAGCTTGGGAACCACAAACTACCCTTCAGTAAGGGCTACTTAGTGGGAAAAACCCACAACCCTTTGATAACAGCAACTATTCCAGTTGCCTCTGATTGAGTTTCAGATACAATCACTATGTTCTAATATCTTTACCAGCTTCAGCAAGTGCTTCTGGTTTGGCATTTGGTAGCTATAAACCTTTGGAGGCACATATGCTACAAGGCCATCTGGCAGTAACAGGATTGTAGAGAAGAGAATAGGCTTTTAATGAACTCTCTGAAGCTCTTTAATGTGCAAAGTACGTGCAAGCGTGAAAAAAAAGTATAGTCAGCTTAAGTGATCTCTGCCAGTTCATCATTTGTTCTTGACATTGGATCATACAATTGTAGAATAATTTAGCTTGGAAGGAACCTCTGGAGGTCATAGAGCTCAACCCCCTGATGAAAGCAGTGCTATCATCAGACTTCGAGCAGGTTGCTCCAGGCCTTGTCTGACTGGGCTTTCTCTTGAAGACTTTAAAATGGAGTAGAAAGTTGAGTCTGAAATTTAGCCAGATTTGGAGCTAAGTGTCCCAAACTTTTGAAAGTTACAGAGTTTTAAGCAGTCTGAATGTAGCATGCTCTTTCTTGGTTTCCTTTCCACTTTTGGAGTCATGATTCTGGTTCTCCCATTGTGCAACAGTCTTCAACGTGCACAATATGGAGACTTATTTAAAAGCTAACGTACTGAGTCCTGCATTGACAGATGTGCAGTGTAATCAGCTTTATTTCTATGTACTTAACAGCATGAAGTTCTTGTGCAAAACCCATCTCTTGTACCCTACGTGTTCACTAAAGTAATTAAATGTATTCACTCAGTGGGTTGAGGTTGATGGAATGAAGATAGTTGATGTAAGCTGCTAGCTATCGTTATCCATTCCTGTGATGTCACAGTGTTTCTTAGCCTGTGAAGTCAGTCCTAGGAGAAATCCCAGCATTATTATTTGCACTGCTTAGTGTCTACAGGTCCTGGATTAAACATAGAAGAGTTTTAAATAGAGTGCAAACCTCCTGGAGAAGCATATCTTCTAAGTAGGCAAGAAAAATGAAGAGTGAATTAGAAAAACATAATAAGATAGATGGAAATACTCATGCTGTTGTACCTTCATGATGGGTCTTCTAAATGTCATCTGTGTTTTTCTTGATCACTCAAGTTAAAAATACACTCATATATTTCAGTGGGGAAAAAAAAATAGAAATATTAGTTGTGGGATTGAACCTTTCAGCTGCTAATGCAAATAATTAATTTTTGCTGACGGTGACGGCCCTGCTAAAGCTGTAGAGAAAAGCATAACCTCAGCAGATGCAGTTCTTGGTGTCCTGTGGACTCCAGAGAAGGTGAGACTGGAGGGTAAAATAAAATGACAGAGTGTGCAGCAGCTCGGATCTTCCTTTTGTGCAGTCACAGCACCCCTCACAGACTTGGCAAATTTCCACCATCCTATTTCAGCTTTTTTCCTCTAGGCAGTAGCTGGTCCACCTACACTGGGGAATGTCAAACTGCATTAGAATGTCATTTGGTTCAGTATGAATAGCATTACCTCAACAACAGGATTACGTGCATGTTTCTATAAATATGCCCCTTTATACTCAATGGCGTGTCTTGTTGCCATTTGAAGTTAAATTTCCATGTAGTTTTCTTCTGTGTAGTGTTTTTAGTGCAATGTTGACTATATATGCAAAGATCATATTAGCACAGTTGTCCTTAGAGCCACATTTTCTGTCAAAGTCATAATCTATATCAAAAGTGTACATGTGGTATTTCTGTTGAGTATAATCTTAAAATGAATCTCTCACTTCAAAAGAAAAAAAAAAAGGAGGGTATTAATGGGATTTAAAAAAATCCTTGCCTTACTATAATTATGTGGAATGAACAAAGAAACTTTAGACACAGCTTTTCCCTTTGTTCCCTACAGGAAAAAATGAGCCTTTATTCATGTTTTGTATTATCTAGAGCAGTCCCTGTGGTTACCTTATGATCCTATATTGACCACACTGCGGTGTCTGTAGGGTCTCTGCACCTGTCCCTGGCTTATAGACAGCGGGGCTGCAAATTTCTATAGCTTCTTCTGCCAGTTAAGGATTTGTCTAACACCTGCTTTTTTACATACCCCAGTGTAACTGTCCCTGTGACTACAGGAATAAGGAATATTCTGATAAATCATCTCCCTAAAGCATCAGGGCTTCCCATATGCACTGCAGATTCAGATCCTCATAACCTTTGATTGCATCTCTACGTTCAAGTTGTCACTCATTTTCAGACATACATTCCTCTGAAGCTGATTATGAAACACACAATAGTGATTTTTTTTTTTTTGTGCATCTCTTCTTAAGTTAGTTCATTCACGTTTTACAGCAGCATTTCATGGGTTGATAAGTAGGGTCCTTTAAATTTCAGATTTCTAAAGTAGGTTGGTATTATGTAATGTTCCGCATGTTTAATTTCACTCTCTGATTTCAGAATCTGTCAGGACCTGCAGCAAAACAACTCCACAAAAAGAGGTACCTTCAGAGCAAAGATGAACGTTGGAAAAGCTCACAGTACCTCTAACATCAGCAATGGAACAGATGTCGCTCTTGGCTTTACCTCTTCCACAGTAGCTGTCTTTCTATTTGGGACAAACTTTGTGCCTGTTAAGAAATTTGATACTGGGGATGGTAAACTTATTTATATTCTTTTGTTGATTTTTGGTATTTTTGCTAATAGGAATAGTATTTTACCAGCAAATATGGGAGCTTCTGTAGCTAGAAATTTTAGTGTCATCACTGCCTTAATCCATAGAACATGTTTTAATTTTCTTTGCCATTGTTAGGGTATAAAGTAGTAGAGTATTGGTTCAGGATGTGGCAAACCTTTAGAAGAGCCTTTTTATGTGTTGCTGGGCACTTCAACAGTGATCATTTGCATTTCACAAGCACTTCACAATGGAAAGTGAATTCTTCTACCCTTGAGGGTATTCTTAAAGTCATACAGTATTATTTACACTGTAAAAGCTGTAGGACTTTGGAGTATTTGCTTTCAATTGTGGGCCTAATGTAAAAACAAAAATTGAAATTTAAATACTTTTATCTGGTGACTCTCTAAGAGGAAACAGTCACTTCTATTTCCTATTTGGAATTTTATCACTTTGCTGTACTAGGTTCATGTTGTATTTGCATGTTTATATGAAATGTAGTCAATTACCAGATCCCTAGATGAATAAATCTGCCATTATGATATTGCAATAGCAGCATATTCATTACAGGTTTGATGTAACCTCTATCACTAATTTGTGCCAAATACAGTCCTAACAAGACACAGCTAGACTTTAAAGCTCAGGTGTTAACTCAGTTGACATAAAGTTAACTGGTCTGCCTAGTTGACCTGTAGAGAATTTGCAGAGATAGAAGAGATCTCTCCAAAGTTTTTATCATCCTCAGTGTCCTGGGTTACTGGAAAAACCTGAGCCCTGAGTTTTGAGAGTTTTGTCCTGTGCAGTCATCAGTGTTAGCTGCTGCTGGGATGGTGGGAGAAGTTTGCAGTAACCGAATATCCTTTTTGTTGGAAGCCTGTCAAAATGTTCATGTGTTTGAGAATCAGGGCTTACATAACCTTTGTCCATGCAGCTGTGTATAAAGAATGCATAGTAAGGAAAAGTTTAATGGAATTAAAACACCCCACCCTAAAATATATAAATATATCTTTTGGACATATTGTAACATGGAGATGGCCTCCTTTCAATTTTTTTCCTGTACTATTTTATCTAGAACATAGTATGATAAGATATCCATACATAATATTCTACAAGTTCTCTGTTGTATGCATTTGATATTTTCATAGGCATGTTCTTCCAATGGATTCTCTGTGCCTCCATATGGATAGTTTCTTTGGTGGTCAATTTAATCCAGAATTGCCCCCGGTTTTGGCCTCTGGCTATGGTTGGGGGTTTTCTCTGGGCTACAGGTAAGGATGAAGAGATTGTATTTCTTGAAACACAAAGTAATCGTAACCCTTTCTAAAAGAAACCCCATAAATTAAAAACTTTTCCATATATAACGTAGTAGAAGCTTTTTTAAGTCTTGGTGTTAATGGAGCTGTGCCCTTATAGCAAATATTATTTTATAAGCAGTGAGTTAACACCAAAAATAATTTTATAAATGCTACTGACAAAAAGTCTGTGTTTAATTTATTTTTTTTTAAATAACACTATTTCCTACCACCTTGTAGTTGCCTACATTTCTTTGCCTTCTGAACACTCTGAGAATCTAAATCAAAAATATTCAATATCACAGTCTAGCTTTTAATGAATTTTAATTTTGATTTTTGTATTTCAGGCAATGTTACAGTTGTCCCTATTGTTAAAACTATTGGCTTAGCTCTTGGTCTTTTGATATGGGCTTCTTTTAATTTGCTAACAGGTTGGGCAAGTTCAAGGTGAGAAGTTTAAGTCTTACTTCATACATAATTAATGTTTCTAATTCTTCATTAATAACCTATCACCAAAAAAGAGGATTTATCTTATGTGTAGGAACCCTTTCCCTCTCAATGGAAAGAATCAAGTTAATTATCTTTATGAGTTTCCTCTGTCTCAGTAGGAAGAAGAATGCCCAGGGATGTTCATTAACATAATTGAGTAAATAAATAATGTAATTTTTAATGTAAAACTAGTAACTGTTTTTGTTTTGTTTTCTACAGCACGGGCTGATAATATAATTTAAAATAAATTCAATTTTTAAATACCCAGATTAAAAAAAAAAAAAAGTCAATACAAATTCAATTCTTTTAAAGGTTATTTTTGTAAAGTAGATGTAGCTTTTTGCAAGCCAACTGAAGCACAGATCCAATATTGCAAAATAGAAACTTAAGCAGAATTATTTACATGAGTAAAGATTTCACAAACTGGGTTATAATTTAATTATTTCTATGCAGTCAGTGCAACTAAGTGAAACTAGTTAAATATTCCAGGTTTGGTTGGTTTGGAATTGACCCAGAAGAGGTATCAAGACCAATCTTGAATTATATTGGAGCTGGACTTTCAGTCTTAAGGTAAAAATTTATCCTTATAATTATTATTTTTTTTAAAATGTGGAATATATATTTAATAACCACAGGGACAATTTAAATAGAGGACAAATGTATTGAAGTATTTATTGCAAAACAAATATTTGCTGCAGAATTTAATGAGCTATCCACTTCTAGCTGGGCAGTGTTGTATTTCAGAGTAGAAACATAAATGATATTCAGTACAGTGGTGAAATGGCTATTCATAAACACAGAAATTCATTTTTATTCTGGTAGGTTATTCATAAACACAGAAATGCATTTTTCTGCTGTTAGCCATGTGCAGGGCGAAGCAGTGATGCACTGATTGTCTCCATAGCTGGGTTGTCCAGATGGTTCACTTCCACCAAATTTTGTGAGAGAGGAAAAACTGACCGGAAGAATCTCAGTGAGAAAACCTCTCTGAGATGTCCCATCTGACTTCACTCGGTCTGGGGTACAAACAGGACCCCTTCCCACATCCTTTGGGATCCATAAAAAGCCAGAGGCTTTGCATTATCTCTTGTCCTTAATAGCTCCCTGTCTTGTATTCTTAAGCCACACTCAGAAGAACTCCTTAACACTGGCTTCCTTTTGGATCTTTAGAAGGACTTCTACCTTTATTTTTTGTTTGTTATTTATATGAGTGCACATTTTGGTCCAAACAGAGAGAAAAGAGGGTCTTTGTTACATAGCAGTGTTCTTGCTTTCCAGCTGAGTAGCCAGGAAGGTCTTTCTAGGAACATGGAGGTGGCCCTAAACGCTAGGGGCAGTAGGCTTGCTCTAAGTGTGCTAAGCAGCAGGTGCATGTGATGCCTTTAGGATAAGAAGGATGTTAAGAACAGTGAGATGATGGAGCCATTCTTGATTGGCAGGAGAGAGCTGCTGCCTTAGAATCATGAATTTTACTTCCACTCTTCTTTCCTAAGAGTCTGCAGCTTTTTATCCATTACATGTAGCACATGATTTTGTGATGTGCTCAGAAAATAATTGTAGTACTGCTCTTCCAGCCTGATGAATTCCTTCATCTCACCACCTGCTTCCTGCCTGTTTCTGAGATAGCATAGAGAAGTGACCAACAGGGAAAACGTTTGTAACAAAATGTGTTTTCCTGGCAAGCTGCACAAAGCCTGCCTATGTCACTCTGCAAAGCTCAGAAGAATGTATTTCATTTTAGCCTCATGTGTAGAATTTGTATATATTTGTCTAGTCCCTCTGGAGGAAGCTATCATCCTTTCATATCTATCCTTGTTCCTTCTGTAGGATGTTAATCATTCTTCAAACGGAGACATTCTGTTTGCAGTCATGAGGAATTCCTAAATCATTAAAGTATCTTCCATAAAAATAAAAAACAGATCCTGCAAGTTCTGATTACACATTTTTTACACAATTTCCTGGAGCTAGGGGTATGAGTAGGAATGATAATTCTTTCTTATTCCTTTTATTTATTCACTTGGTGCACTGGAGCACCACTGAGCGATACCCCATTTCCTCCCACATACACGTGAGGCCCCGGAAGATCAGTATTCCCTCACTCACATAGGATAGAAGACTAAAAGCTATCTTTTCCCCTTGAGCACAGAGCCAATTCTGTGCAGGTTTAATCTTTTCTATATAGAATTTTCAGCCAGATGTTCCATTGTATGTGTGGTTTAGTACAAAAGGGCACCATTAATTAAAGCAACTGTTGTTAACATGTAGTTGTAACTACACTCAGTAAAAAGGAGACATTTCAATCCCATTACATAGAAGAGAGATCTATAAAGTGATACAAAGACTGTTTTACTTCTTTCACTCACATTGTTTGTTAAGGCTGTTAAAAGCTATTGCATTTTTAAAATACATTGAAGTGACTCTACGCAATAATGAAAACAAAGTCATATGCCTCGAAGTCTAATTTTTGCCTCTGGATGCTAAATGTTATGTCTTTACAAGCTGACATGGTATTTATTTCTGCTTTTCTCTTCTGAGTGCTGTCATATTTCTTTTTATAAAAACCGAAGTCCAGAATTCTTCAGCTTCATTAGAAAACACACCTTTACTGAGTGAAAATGTAAGTACTCTACAGTTGTTATTCCAGAGCACTGGAAGTACATATCGATTTAAAACCAAAAAAAATTTCTTAATGTTAACCAGTTTTGCTGGGATTTATGGTAGACTACATAAAACTACATAAATATGCATTGTTTGTATTTAATTTGTGGATCTTTTGTATCCAGTCGGATGTGAGCAACAGAAAAAATTTTTGAAAGTTTTCTTTCCCTGTTGTCAGCTTTAACTGGCATAAAAGTCCACTTTTGTTATGACGGAGACTATATAAAAGACAATGTATTCCTTTCCTATGTGAGAAAAAAGAAGCAGTTTTAATTAAAATTCTAAAAATACAAGTGTGCTTAGATAAAAGGCAATGGTGTATAACTCTTATCCACCAGATTTTTGCTACATTACAGAGCCAGGAGGCTGTGAAGAGTCATTGATTCTCAGCATTAGCTGTGTCACAGATTGGAGGCCAAATAGTGGTGCCAGATTTGCTGTCTCTTCTTTTGGAGCCCAAAGTATGCAACAAAAGTAGTCCTCTATCACCATTGTACCTCACTCTTGTAGTTCAGTGTTCAGTTGCTACCTGAACAGAGAACCCATCAGAGTTTTCTAGATGTGCTCAATGCTGGCTAGAGATTCCAGTTTACCAGACCAAATTAGAGAAGGTGATCTGATTGTAGGATTAAAATGAAGGGATATTGCAATTTCATTGTGCTGCAGTTGGGTGCTAATTTCTGTTTGTAAATAGTCCTAATTTTCTGATGGTAACACTCAGTCTATCAAAAAAACCCTCAAACCCACATCATAAACAATCTGTAGATAAAATTATTCATCAAATTTAAGGAAAGACAAGTTTGGAAGGTCAGATCTACATGCATGCAGATTGAAAAAATGCTACTGAGTGCTCTATTATGTAGTAAACCCAAATTCCATATCCAATCTTGTACTTTTAAACTTTGAGGTAGGTAGGTCCAATTATTAGTCTGGTTTCTTTTTAAAAATAATGCTTTCTTCAGAGTATTTCTGTAAATTCCTTTTGTTACTTCTTCCATTTTAATTTTATTTTCTTTGAGCAAAACTGTTCTTTTTAATGCAATGTTTGAGATAAAAAAAAAAAAAAAAACAAACCAAAACCAACTAAACTAAACTTGTGTGAAAACTTTTTTTTTTTTCAGTCTGTTAATGTTTCTGAAGATGTCTCCAGTAACTCATGGGTGAACAGAATTTCTCCATCAAAAAAGAGGCTCATGTAAGTTATTAACAATTCGTTTACTGGTGCATGCCAAATAGCCAGAGAAAGTAATTTAATACAGTGTAAGAGCAGAATTTGTGTCCTGTTGGTTTCCTAGCACAGTCATGCACTAATAAGTAACAGTATTTCAAGTACTAGTATAGTTTGCATGTCTATGTATCAATAGCTGCATAGCTCATTAGATTATTCCTTTTGCACTGTTGACTATGGTTTACCTTACTAATTAAGTATTAATTGCTACTACAAAAGAGCATTTGTCCAAGAAAATAGCAAAGCAACTAAATAATTTCAGAGCTGGTTTCTTTCAGCTGGTTAATTAGCACTCCAGCATAGAAGGCTTCCAGCTGTAGTGTCCAAGTGAATACATCTGGAGAAGGCATGGCAGTATTACAAGAAGACATCAGAAGCACCAGCTATCAAGGGGCTAGTGTGGGGTGTGGAGACATCTAAGAACAGAGTGATCTGGAGGCAGAGAAGGGGACTAAAGAGGCAATGAACCTGGGAATACTTCTAAAGAATACATAGACTGCAACAGTGAAGCTATGGGTGGGAGCATTTTAATTATATTTTTGTTTGTTTTCTCCTTGCTCTGCTTTTAGAAAATCTCAGTTAGTCGATTTTCTTCGGCATTATCCAGGCTGCAGGCTCTTGGGGCAGAAGTTGTCTGTGTTACTTGGCCACAAAGTATAGAAAAACAGATTACTGTGTTGAATCATTTCCACAGTGGAAAACAAAAATGTGCTGAAATGTTTTACAAAGTTGCTACCAATTTTCATATGATACACAGTCTTTGAAAGCAATACTGGACATGCCTTAAGTGTATTGTCTACTTCCCTAATTAACACTAGGCTATTTTCTCTATTTTTTTCCTCTTAATTTAAAGAGGATGTAGCCTGGCTCTGGTAGCTGGAATACTCTACGGTTCCAGTTTTGTACCAGTACTTTACATCAAGGACCATGGAAGAAGAAATGAAACTATGTACTCAGGAGCAAGTCAATTTGGTAAAGGCTAATAGATAACTTTTACTTTGTGATATAAGTGAATTGTGTTCTCCTGCTTTTGCAAAGGCATAGAATGAAATTCTTGATGCCTAAAAACATACTGTGACACCTTATCAGTTCTGCACTATATTTTATGTTGTCATAATCATAGTATTAGCACTCCCTTTTTCTGAGGTAAATTACACCATTAAAAAAAAGAAGTACAAAACAGCCTAGAGGATACCATACTGAACTCACAGCTACATTTCAGAAAGCGTTAAATACTATTACTCTCAAAAAAGAAAGTTCATATGCTTGGAACATGAGGTAAACAAGGGCACAAGCTGTACCAATTATGAAATTAGTATATCAGTAAAGGAAAAGGAGAAGGTTGATCATAACTATTGAGCAGAAGAGATAAATAACAACATAAGTAACGAAAACCATGTAGGGTTCTTTTATGGAAAGCTTTTAACACAAACCCAATTGCAAACATTTCCCCAGAAACATTTTCTTTAAGATTTAGTGCATAGTCTATCAGGTAGTAACAGCATCATCTTAAGAGCAACTTACTGCTGAGGCTGCGTAATGTTTGTTACATCACATACAATTTCTCTTGAATACTGCAATTTATATATTCCCCAGCTAGACAAAACAGATGTTATCATTATCATTTTCTGGTGAGAATTTACATCTCCAAGGAGACAGAGATCACCTTGCTACATGCTTCTGCTTTAGCCTGTTGGAAATATTCTCTTTACCACATACAAAGTCCATAAAGGATTTATTATTGTTAATGATTATAGTGATTAAAACTGTGATACAATCTTCAAGATAAAAGGACAAAACTGTGCCATGTTTAGCTTACACAGTACGTGCAATTGTTTTGCCCTTAAATGTGCAGAAAAGAAACAAGGCTATAGACAGGAATATAAATGTAGATGGTCAAGAGAGGGTGTAATTACGTAAATAGTTTTGTAGCCTCACCTGAGGATTTTCTTAAGGTTTTAATAAATTAATTTGGTAGATTGACTAATAGAGTTCTGAAAATAACTCATATAAATGCATGAAAGCCTGTAATAAATGCTAGGGTCAACACAGCAGTTAATTCATGTTTAATATATTTGTGATTGACCAAATCTATCCACAGTCAGACTGACAGCTGTTTATCACAATGGGATTTGAGATGTTAGCTTTAGCATCTTATATTTTTTTGTTTGTGTGAATGCTATCAGTGAAATAAATGAGTTAAAATTAATAACTGATGTTTTAGACTGATAGAATTATGCAATTTCTCTTTCAGATTTAGATTATGTTTTTGCACACTTCAGTGGAATATTTCTTACAAGTACCATCTACTTTTTGATCTACTGTGCAGTCAGGAAAAACAAACCTAATGTTTATCCCCAAGCCATATTACCTGGTATGACTGTTTTTTGAATTAGCAGTTAGTTTCAGTTACTTCTTCTAACCTTTTGTTTCACATATTTCAGTGATTAGTTCAATCTATGTGTTGGAATTGTAGTTCACTTTTCAAGTCTCTTCATTTGAGTTTCTGTCTCTTTTGAAAGATTAGGTTAATTAGTTAAGATTAGAAAACAATGATAAATTGTGTTCTAATCTGAAACTACAACGAAATGACATGGCATGTGGCAGACTTTCAAAAACTGTCTCTGCCACGAGTGGAGAGCGCATTGCCCAGAAAATTGTGAACTTTAATTAATTCGCTACTTCTGTTGGAGTAGCTGATTTTATCCCTTGAGTTTTGGTTTAGATAATCAGAGACAGCTTGTTAAAGTAGTTAACATACTATAATACATGCATACAATTTCTGTATTGTGCTATAAATACAAATGTTCCACAAATTGTCTGTGTCTTGCTGTGCATGTTTTTGATTTGGATTTATTTTTCTAGGGTTTGTTTCTGGTGTGCTTTGGGCAATAGCCAATTGCTGCTGGTTCATAGCCAATCACTATCTCAGTGCTGTTGTCAGTTTTCCAATAATTACTACAGTAAGTACATTAAAAATAAAACCTGTGACAAGAATTAAAAGTGAAAGGTTTTTTTCCCCTCTCATCTGGTGGAATTAAGTTGAAATTATGATGTATCTAGAGCATTTTAATCAAGAGTATCCACTGCCTCTTTTACTTGTCTGTGCTAGCCTTTGTTTTTTTAAGAACATAGATGACTGTGACAAGTGCCATCTTGGTCAATGCCAAGCATAAAAAACCCAGAACTGATGGTGTGAGTCTTTAGGTTATGTAAAAGCCAAAGCCTCTGTAACCAGAACAATATCAATTAGTAGAATGAAGGTGATTAAAAGAAGAAATATTTTATGCTTCCATGACAGCAAGTACATTTTGTTATGAATGTTTTAATTTGTGAATTTTATCCTTTAACAGTTATTTTGCTCAACTGAATTAATGTATTTTTTCTTCTTATGGTTCTTGAACAAACAGAAAGATGATGTATTGCTGAAAATAATGTTCTTATGCAAATGAGAGAAGAATAAGTTGGCCCATTTTGTCTAGTTTATTCCTATTTATGATACTGTACCTTTTAAGCACTGTTAATTTCCAGAAGCTGAATAAATTCCATCACTAGGCAAAAATACACTCTGCCTTTACTCTCTTGCCCATCTACTGGATGGCGATGCAAAAGTGGATACCTTGTGGCAAAGGAGAGTTCACAAATACAACAAAAAAGAGTTTTGCTGAACTGCTGTCTTTTGGAAGCAAACTAATGAAACAATGTTAATGGGGATTCAGCTTTGCCTCAAGATGCAGTAAATCAGAATAAACTTTGCACTATGCAATGAAAAAAAGAGACTTGGGCTCATTCTAATTAGAAATTTAAGGTTTAATGGAAAGCAGCTCTGCTAACTTTATTATCAGTATGTCTAAAGGGCAAGTATATAAAATCACAAAATGAAAAATTTAAGGACAACACTGATGAGAAACTGCCTGTCTGGACTCCAGGTTCAGAACTGCTGCTTTATTTCAGGTTTGAGAGAATTTCAGACAGCTATTCATCACATCCCTTCACCAATTTGTTTTATTTTTAAAATTAATTCCTCTTCCAGCATACATTATCTAGAAAGTGAAATAACACTTAAATAATCATTGTCAAATTCACTAGGAAACAGCACCCACAAGTACATTCAGCATGAGAGACTGTTTCTTGCTGGCCTAAATCTGTGTCCTGTCAGTTATACTGAAGATGGAGAGAGGCAGATCACTGTCCAAACAGTGATTCTGAGAGCAGATCTGATGGGAAGCATTAACAGACCCAGTTTTTGCTTCATGTTCAGATAATGTTTTCTTATCAGTCATGAAAATTATATCATTGCTCCCACAGGGGAAAAACTGTCTTACCAGGAATGTCTGGAAGTTATCGTTGGATATTGTTGTAAGCTAGGAAATCTGTACAACAACATGACAGATAAACAGTAGTTTTCCAGACCTGTCTATCTCTCTGGCTTTGTGCTTTGTCCAGATGCCTGCTATCCAGGAAATACGTTCATGTTCCAGTCTCTTGATACCATACTGAGCAATAAAATCAAATTTTGTCCAACTAGTTAGTCATGCTAATAAAGGAAATGTTAGGATTATCCATGGTAGCTGCCAATAAACCTGAGCAGTCCCCTGAAACGTGATAACATGGTGGATTGTAGTTTGGACTAAAGTGAGCCATATTATTTGGAGCCTCCTAAAAGACCACGTAACAGTCAGTGCAGACTCTGCAGTGTAATTTAGAAAGAAAATGTGCCTTTCTGGAAAAAAAACCAAAACAGTCTCTTGCCTCTTTAGTCCTTCATGAAGATTTTATTGTGTCCTACTTTGTAAAGATTTTAGTTATCTTTATGTTTTTGCCGTGAGTGCTGTAATTAACAGAAGAGGAAGGCCTAAATTTATTACCCAGACAAAATTCAACCACCCTGAAAACAATAACGTAAAAGTAGTACATTTTCATGAAATGCTGTAATGTACAAATGAATCTTATTCTTTAGGGTCCTGGCCTTGTTGCTGCAATGTGGGGAGTCCTTGTATTTAAAGAAATCAAGGTAATCTTACTAGGTCTTTTACCTAGTCTCTCTTGCTCGTGTCTGGCTCTAGGAACAGCATGACTTGGTATACAGCTGTAACTCTTAGATTTCTCCTTTTTACAGGTATTGCACTATGAAGCTGAAAGTCGCATAATGAATACTAAGTTTTCCAAGAAATCATAGAATGGTTTGGGCTGGAAGGGACCTTAAGGGATCACCTCGTTCCAACCCCTCTGCCATGGGCAGGTACACCTTCCATTAGACCGGGTGGTTTAAAGTCCCATCCAGCCTGGCCTTGAACACTTCCAGGGAGAAGAAATTCTTCCTTACATTGGATCTAAATCTACCCTCTTTCAGTCTGAAGTCATTACCCCTTGTCTGATCAATACGTGCCCTTGTAAAAAGTCCCTCTCCGGTTTAATTGTAGGCCCCCTCTAGGGGCCTTTAGAAGAAGAACTCCAAATGTTTTTTACAGGAATGAAGATTTGGATTCCATAACTTTATGAACAGCAGTGGAAGTAAATGAAGACTGAAGGGCCAGGAGGCAGGCTGCCAAGCACAACCTGAAAAACAGTCTCTGAACCAGTTTTTCACTGGGGTTAGGGGAGTGAGCAGTTGTTCTGATAATCACAAAGACAAGTAGGTTAGATTTTTAGGGTCAGGTTCACCAAAGGGATGAAGAATGAGATGAGGTTAGTTGGCCATTCCTAATTACAGTATAATATAGAGATCCTAAACTGATATGGCAATGATTGCCTAGAACAGGGTAATTTACTCTACTGGATGTTAACATACATGGCAGAAATTATTTTTCTAGTAGAATTAGAAGCATTGAACACTAGCAGTGTAACCCTCAGGTTCCCTTATCTAATCTGTTCAGGAGTCATAGGCACCTAATTTGCCATTAGAGGTCACATTTCCCAGTAGGAAATCTTTGCTTCCCAAGGGAAGCAAAGAAAACCAAGGGACTAGTCAGCCTCACCTCTGTGCCAGGCAAAATCATGGAGCAGGTCCTTCTGGTATCTCTGCTAAGGCACAAGAAAAATAATGAGTTGAACACTGACAGCAACATGGCTTCACTAAGGGGAAATCATGCCTGACTAATTTCTGGCCTTCAACAGACTTACAACTCTGGTTCATATAGGAAGAACAACTGACATAGTCTACCTGGACTTGTGCACAGCATTTGACACTGTTGCGCATGACATCCTTGTCTCTAAGATGGAGAGACATGGACTTGATGGATGGACCAGCCAGTGCATAAGGAACTGGCTAGAAGGTGCACTCAAAAGAGTTGTGATCAATGGCTTGATGGTGGAGACCAGTGACAAATGGAGTT
>JAAGNO010015925.1:9458-20291 GCA_033439905.1 Ceryle rudis
GGGGGGGGCCCACCCAGGGGGCACTCCCCCTTCCCCCCCCCCTCCCGCCCCCCCCCCCCCCCGCATCGTGCCTTGCATTTATTTAGCCCATCAAGGAGGGGAACAACCTTGTGTAGGGTCTCCCTTTGTATTGCGCTGCCTCTGGCAACACTGCAGAATCGCCTCCGTTCTTTCGAATTTACAGGAATTAAGGGTTGGGGTTGGTTTTCTTTTGAGATATTACAGCATAATGATAATAATATTATTAGAATCAGGACTTGGAAGGAAGAAGAAAATATGACCCTGTTTTCCAGTGTTCGGGAAACTTCTTTCTACCTGCTTCATAGAATCATCTTTAAGCTTGATCTTGGAATTCTCCCCATATCTGACCCCTGGGAACTGCCCCTCTGCGCACAGACCCTAACCAGCTCTTAAAACCTGCTTCCGTACAAAGGGAAATCTGCATTTGCTGGCAGGGGCTGCACACCCCTGCAATGTCCTGGGGGAAGCTGTGGACCCTGCAATCACCCACATTGGGTCTTAAGATCTGACACTTACAGAAAACCTCTAAGTCAACAAACTGCAAAGAAATAGTCCTGGGGTTTAAGCAATATATAGTTTTCTCTCTGCCCTGTTAGGAAACAGGCTGGTTTAGCATTTAGTAGCCTGTGTTTGCTCCCTTGTACCTGTGTGCAGTGTACGCCCCTCCCCATAGCTGGACTTCAAAGTCACAACTATGGAGCTGGCCCTAGATAGAAAAAGGGCAGGAGAGCCTAGGGTTTTAATTAGCAGCTACTTAAGGACTTCTCTGGTGATTTTTGTCAGGTGAATTCCATTTAAGGCTACAAAAAGGCCCCTCCCTATGAGATGAGAGTGGTTTTTTTGGTGGGTGCAAGTGCTAGGATGTGTTTGTGGGGATTTGTGTGGGGTTGCTTGTGTGGGCAAGACTGGGGGAAGCAGAAAGCTGGATGTACTTCTCTGTTGCTCTAAGTCTTCACTGACTGAGCTCTCAGTGTACCCTAGGAGCAGCCCTGACAGCTAAGGGTCAGCACATTGCTCCTGGGCTTCAAACTCTGACTGGTTTAAATGGTCCTGCTTTTCCACCTTCTGTCTAATAATTGTTGAGGTTGGGGCTGTGCCTCCCTTTTCTCTGTGGCAGCTGGGGAGGAGTGAGGCCAGCTTCACCTTGCCATGGTACTTCTTTTGCTGCTGTCATGTTTCATGGGCAAAGAAAAATGTTTTTTGGGATAGTTCTGGAAATGCAGGTCTCCTACAGACAGCCACTGCCTGCTCCTATTAGCTGCTGTGCTACAATTCTGTGGCTTCTCTCCAAAATCTCCACACGAAGCGGATGCTGAGTGGGGCCACGTGGCTGAAGTGCTGAGAGAAATGCAGCAACTGCTGCTCATGCTGCTTATCTTGTTTAATGGGTGGCAGGGGAACTGCTGCTACAAAATCCTGCCTGGCTTTCCTAACACAGCTCACTGACCTTTGCTGCCCTCTTGCATGGTCTCAGGGGCTGGTGATGCTTCACTTGGTCACCAGCTGCCTGAAAAATGAGAATCTTTGCAAAATGAGCATGATGCTGTTCCACTCTTCCAGTAAACTCTGCCGGATGCCTGCAATCGCTTCAGACGGGTCTTTTCAACAGCTTGGGGACTTTCCTGGGCCTCGTGTCACCTTCTGAGGACAGTGAATCAGGGAAAGCTTTGTGGTCTCCCAGTGACTAAGTGGCTAGCTCTGCAAAAAGCAGAAGCCTGCATTCAAGCCCCACTTTGGAAGCTGTGCCTGTTTTTTGGGGGCAGTTACAGCTACAGCAACCAGTTACAGCATGTCCCTGGAGCAGACAGTGTGCAAAGGGGATGGCTGGGGGTGATGAACCCCCGTTTATCGGTACATTTCTGGCATTTTTGGAAAGCTGACCCCCATTTACCTGCCTGCAACCATTTCCTGCCTTCAGAGCCTCAAATGTGGATCTCTGCTGCCCTCTCCTGTCAGCTCTGTCTGGAAACTACTCGCCCACACAACCCCTCCCCCCCGGCTACAGCAGGATTTGGGGTGCTTAGGGGTGTGTGCTGGCAAACAAAAGCCAGGGAAACTCCCTAGAAGCGTATCAAGCCTTTTAAAGATATTTTTCTCCATATGTTGTCACAATAAGTAGGTTATGGGACAAGGAGTGATGGCTTTAAACTAAAATAGGAGATTTAGACCACATCTAAGAAAGAAATTTTTGATGCTGAGAGTGGTGAGACCCTGGTCCATGTTGCCCAGAGAGGTGGTCGATGCCCCATGCCTGGAACCATTCTAGGTGAGACTGGACTGGGCTCTGATCAACCTGATTACTTTAGGTCTTTTTAACATCACTAGCAATCTCAAAGAAGAAAGTCACTTCCATTGAAGAAAAATTATCTAAATTGTCAGGATAGGATCCTTCCCAAATGCCAAACAATCAGGTACAGACTCATTTGAAAACTTCTTTTCCCCTCCTAAAGGATGATGTTATTGGAAGATGTGGTAAAACTGCAGTTTTCTGGCCAAAATGTACCCAGCTGGAGCTTTTAATGGCCTTCAGCATACCTTCAGATACCTTCAGCACAGCTGCAGCCTTTTTTCCAGGAAATTGTTAGCTTTAAACTACCCAAATTTTTCCCCTTCTTAACTTTGTGATTTCACTGAGAGAAAAACAGTTTTTGGGAAAATGACCATTTTTGCTGAATAATGACATTAACAAAAAGAAACTCCATGTAATTTAATAGCCACCTCATTACTGGAGAAGTGTTTTGGGATAGTCCTCACTGTGTGCATCCCCATAAAAATGATAAGGGAAAAAAGCTTTCATTGCTGGTTTTGCCTTTATAAAGTTAGTATCTCAAAAAAGAAGAGGGGAAGCCCAGCTGAAGCTTGGAATGTTGGTGGTTCCTCATGCGTCCTGCCATCAGTATGTTGAGTATTGCCTACAAGGGTCCTGCTTGGACTCCACAAAGGATGGATGGAGCTGTCTGTTCCTCAGGCCCACTTGCAGGCAGGTTACCGACACCTTCCAGGGTGCTTTGCTGCTGTTTTATCCCCAGAATACCTGGATTATACATGAATACCTGACTTGATTTCTCCTCCCCAGTGAGCAAGGAGGTGGTGTTATCTCTGCTCATAGGGAGAGATGGAGGTCGGGGCTTGGCACGTCCCCCCGATGCCAGCCAGCAGAGCTCAGGTGAGAAGCTGGGTTGAGTGGGTATTTGTTTACCCGGTCTGGGGAACCACAGTGGTGTTACTTATTCCTGCCCTGGCTGGTGTCCCGGCAGCTCCTGGACGTTGGCAGCTCAATGGTACTGGCTGGGAGCACGGCAGACACTGCTGTGTTTCACAGCCCCGCTCAATGCCTCTGTGTCTACTCCTCCAAATATTCGCACCTCCATGGGAGCCTGGCAATGGGGGGAGCTGCCAATGTGGGGTGCACAGGATGGGGGATGGCCCTGGGGCTGCAGGGATGTCCCCAAACCTTGATCATCCCAGACACCTCCCCCCTTGCAAGATGTTGTGAGGGGACACACAGCATGAGTCTGGCCACAAATTTGGACTGGGGCTGTGGCCAAGGTACACAGGACACGTCTCAGAGTGAGCAGTGGCCAGGGTTGGCTCGCTGCGCCCTGTCTGACCCAGCTTTTCAGCCCACTACTCTGTCCAAATGCCTATCACGTCCTCCCCACAGGAAGGGAGACGTGGCACAGGCTGCAGGATGCCTCGGCTGCATCACCTCCTTCCCTTCCCCACGCTTGGGGCTGTCAAGTCCAGCCCTTGCTCTTATCTGTTAATAAATCTGGGTTCCATTTGCATGCAGCAAAGTGCAGGTTTTTATGCATGAGTTCCCTCCATGTTACCGAATATTAGCTTTATTGATGTAAAAAATTGTGTTGGTCCATGGACTGATGATGATGAGTGAAGAGGAACCACCCCGACAAAGCAACAAAAAGCAAAGAGCTGGGTTGATCTCGGCTCCAGCACTGGGAAGGAACCCCTTAATCCCAGAGCACCACACCAACCTTTTAACCTAGGGAATTGATAATCCAGCTAATTACCCACTGCCCTGCTCTGGTCTGATGCCTGTGGCGAGGGCTTCGCCAGGCTCCTCAGCTCTTGTGGGGATGCCAAGGCAGCCAGGCTGGCACCTGCCAGCCCCTGCTTGTCTGCCATAAACCTGCTTGGAAAATGTCTCCCAGATCTGGAGGAACAAAAGCTGTCTGAAAGGATATACAGGATGTACTGGGTGTGAAATCTTAATTAATATTTAAATAGCACGGTGGAATTTGTCTAAATCCTGCTAGATTAAATGCAGGCATGGTTGTGGACGAGCTTGAATTTCCGATGGCAATTGCGGCAAGCCATGCTGTGCAGAAAGACAGCAGCCAAAGGAGAGCTCAAAAGCTACAGTGCCTTTGATATTTGGTCCAAATGCTGATATGCGAGGGATATGGTGCTTTTTTCTTGATGGAATTTATATCTGTAGTTTAGCTGTGGGCAAAACCAAGAGAAAGAGGGAAAACCTGAAAATGTGTGAGGCTCAGAAGGTGCTTGTCACCACCAAATCTCACCATTCTCTGAATTGTCTCACTGGGAAAGATGTGGATGGTTCTTAGAGTCCCTGGTTGTAGTGTGAGGATTTCTCTTGTTAGCACCAAAAAAAAAAAAAAAAAAAAAGAGAAGGAGGATTTCCCTCCCTGCTGTGAAAGAAAGGCAACAATGGCTTTGTGCTAAAACCCTTCATATTCCCAATTCTCCATCTCTGTCTGCAGCTTTTCACGGTTGGGACATTTCCGGGAAGAAGGGGATGAAGCAAGGACAGAGGGATGTATTTAACACCCCCCCACACACACTGCTTGCTGTAGGGCTGAGGTGACATCACTTTGCCAGTCGCTCACACCATATTAATTTAGCTGCACCTTATTTTGGAGAGCTGGAGCCTGAGGCTTTCCCATTTCCTATGGGCTCCTCAAGCCAAGCTGAGGTTTCCTGGCTGCCAAGACAAAGAAGGAGGCAACTTTTATGGCAGGGCACCACCAAAACCCAGCCGGGAATGAATAGAGCCTGTAAATAGAAAACCTGGAGCAGGGACTCTGCCGTGGGCATGCTCTGGCTGGAGGAGACCAGGGAGATAGAAAGTAGCTCACCCTGCCCATGATGCTTGTGTTGAGGTGGGCCAGCTCTGTGGGGACAGTAGCTACTAGCCACAGGCATGCCCAGAAATGTCCCTGTCTGGGCTTTGGGCCTACTTACTGGAAAGCTGGGGCTGTCAGGCTCTGCAGCCACTCACTGCTTCTTTATTTTTTAATTTTTTTTGCATGGTCAGGCTGAAGGGATCTCCCCTCTCCCATCCTTTCCTGTGGGCAGTGCACCCCAGCTCACTCACCTAGAGGGGCAGAAGCTGCTGGGCTCTTGTCAGTGTGCCTGGAGCATCTCCCTATTTGGATTGGGTGAAGAAACACCCCCTCTGCTTTCTCGAGCCTCTGGCACTGGCAGAGGAAGGCCACTACCACCTCAAAACCATTTGCAAATAGCTTCTGTTTGCTCAGACAAACACTGGAAAAAATAAGTAATTTTTTTCTTCTCACAGCGGTGTGTTTATGGCCCTCTGCACTCGAGCGCGGACATAGCCCCGAGTGCCACTGAGCACCATTTCTGATGGTCTGCTGTCACTCTGGACACAGTTTCAGCAGGTTTTCATGAGCAGTTTTCTCTGAGCCACATCAATGCTGCCCTAAAATCTGCCTTTTCCCCCTCCTCACCTTCAGTGGTGAGGAGAGTGGGTTGGAGAAGAACCATTTGTATTGTTTAAAATGACACTGACTGGAGAGGGCACCCCCTTTCTTTTCCCAGGTATACTGGTACATCTGGAAGCTTCCCTGCCCCAGTCCAGTTGCGTGCTCCACAGGAACGTGCTTAAATCCACCACGGCATGGGCTTAGCATTGAAGTGTGAGCTTAGTGCCCATTGACTCACAGGCTTTACCTACTGTATGCACAGCGGGAGGAAAAAAATAACTTCCTGGTTCAGTTGTGTAGTTAATGCCCTACCCGAGGAAATGTTTTTTCCTGCCTGAAGCTGGAGTAAGGTCTGGCAGCTGGGTGAGCAGAAAGAGGCCTTCAGGCTTGGCTGCTGTTTGCTCAAGCAAACAGCTGCGGCAGTGTTGGATGTTACCATCTCTCCCAGACACTTTGCAGCATCCGTGCGCCGAGCAGGAAGGCAGGGAAGGTGCTTTCTCCTCAATATTTGATATTCAGCAGTTTCCATGGCATTCAGCAGCTCCAGAGAGGGGATGCTGTGGTCAAAAGAGGGATGCTGTGGTCCAGGGAGGAATACTATGATCCAAGGGTGCCTGCCCTCCCACTGTCCCTACACAGCATCCTTTGCTAGGGGGTCAGGAGGGTGAGTGATTCTCAAAACAGATTTTTTTTTTTTTTCACCTTGTTGATCCCTGCAATGTGGTACCTCCAAGCCACAAGCCTTCTGAGCCCCGTGGCCCGTGCCAGAAGGTGAGTGTATCCCATGTAGCTCCATTTGGCAGGGGAAGGTCCCTCTCCAGCCCCTGTGGCATGTTTCAACTGCTGTTCCCATTTGGATGCTCCTCTGCGAGCGAGTACAACTCACCGATCCAGCAGAAAACAAACCCCAACAAGAAAAGGTACATTTTTTTTGCTGGTTTAGTGAGTTGGAGCAGCTGGGCTGGTGGTGCAAGGAGAGGGGTACAATCCAATGTCTAAGAGCAGAGCCAGGAGTATGCCCCCATGCCCTGTTGCAAGCTGCTGTGGGGCTTGGTGCCTGTGAGCTGAAGGAAATGTGATGATTGGTTTTGTTGCTTTTTAACCAAACAGCTTCATTTGTGCCTTGAGCCCTCACTGGGCTTTCTTCCCTCTGCACTGCATTAATTATAATTATTCTGCAAATTGTGAGGTGTTTATAGCCCCCAGGAAAGGGCAGCATCTACCATCAGAGTGGTATCAGTGTGTATTTTTGCCGGCTACCTCCAGGAGCAGCATAGCCCAAAGGAAAGGGCAGAATTCTGAGTATCAGCTCTTCCTGGACCTGACTTTTCCCCTGACCTCCCCAGTTCCTTCATCTGCCAGCCAACACGATGCAGCTTGTACCCTGCAGCTGGGAGCATGCCAGGTATTGCTAAGGCAGATTATTTCACAAATGTGTGGTCTGGTGTGTAAATTTGGGATGCTTCCCCGAAGGAAACCACCCAGATACTAAAAGAAAACATGGGATTTTACTGTGTTAGATCAGAGATTTCAAAGGAGTCTGAATTTACCCAAGTTCTGCAAAATTTCAGTGGGATTTGAGAAACAAATCTCTTAAACCCTGGTGAAAGGGGTTTCCACAATAGCAGTGGTTTTTCCTTCTCCCTCTTGCTTTTATGCAGCGGATGAACAAATAAAAACAATGGCAAAAGTAACGGGGAAGATGCTGCAAGGGGCAGGAGGCTGGTATCTGAGCTATGTTATTACAGAGAAAATGACCTGGCACTGAAAGAATTAAAATAATGTCATTCCTGTTTGCTCTGGCTCATTTTTAATACGCCAGTCACCTTGACATTTCTAAAAGAATTTTTCAAGTATGTAAGTTCGAAAAATTATGCAACTTGACAAAAGCAAGGGGGATATTGGAAGCTGGTGGAATAAATTGGGAGACATTATGTGCCCTGTGTCCTGTGTGGGGAGCAATGCTGGTGTGAGCTGGGCTGGAAGGAGCCAGCAGTCTGGGGGGACAGGGAGGGATAATGGGGTGATGGGGTGGGATGGCCAGGAGCTATCCCTGTGTGCCAGTGCCAGGCAAACTGGGAGCATTTCCCAATGCCCCCGCAGTGGGTACAGTCCCAGCCCAGCTTTTCTAGGGATAGTTTGGGTCTTCAATGTGTCTCAATTAAAAAATGGTGCATGAAAGCAAAACCAAGCATCTGGTGGCCTTCCTCCAGCATCCCACCCTCCATGCTGCCCTGCAGACCCTCTTCCTCAGGGGTCTGAGCCAGAGCTGGGGAGGATGGGGGCAGATCTGCACCCCAAAGACAAAGGCAGATGATGGCTCACGCAGAAGCCACGGAGGAGATCATTTGCCTGTGTAATTGTATGCTTTGCTGTTAAGCGTATTGATTCTGAAGAGTTAATCAGACAATTTGGAGGTGCTCTATCTAAAAACACAAAATCCCATTAAACTGATTAAAACTGAATCCATCTTAAATAACCCCATGCAACTTAAAATTGTTGAAATAGCATATTGTATTCAAATAAAATTATTTCAGTCAAACAAGGCTGTGAGAAGCTCTCGCCTGCCGGCATCTCTGCCAGGAGCTGCATGCCAGGATCCTCCATTGTACAACATCACATGTCCACTGTGTTTTGGGACCACGGTGACATTGGTGAGGATCTCTCTGGGATAAATCCCTGGATGGTGATGCCAGAGGCAGGGGTGTGTCTGATGAACACATGGCCACATCTGTGTGAGGTTTGCAGCCCAGGGGAAGATGCGATGCTCAGCAGAAGCCTGTTTCCAGAAATGTTGGGTTTTGTGACTGCACCTATGCTGTTGTGCATGTTCAGGTGTTTTGTGCTGAACAGCTGCTTGAAAATTATGCTTTGCTGTGCATGTTTCAATGTGACTGGGGTGTCCTGGGTGCCCACATTAAGGTGGTGTTTGGGGTCTGCGTGTCAGCTTGGAAGATTGCCCCTGGGACATGCCTTGCCCTGGATCTCACAAGATGACGTGGAAAAGGCCCTCTGACGAGGTCAGCACCTTGATTTAAGCAATGCTTTTGCTAGGAGGAGGGAGGAGATAGCAACAGAATCTCTGACGGATGACTCTGGAGGAACCTTATTGTGGCTTGTCAGTACTTAAAGGGGGCCTACAAGAAAGATGGGGACAAGTTTTTTAGCAGGATCTGTTCTGACAGGATAAGGGGTGATGGTTTTATACTAAAGAGGGCAGATTTAAACTAGAGATAGGGAAGAAATTTTTGATGCTGAGGGTGATGAGACACTGGTCCAGGTTGCCCGGAGAGGTAGTCAATGCCCCATCCCTGGAACCATTCCAGGTAAGGTTGGCCAGGGCTCTGAACAACCTGCTGTAGTTGCAGATGTTCCTGCTACCTGCAGGGGGATTGGATGAGATGGCCTTGAAAGATCCCTTCCAACCCAAACTAGTCTATGGTTCTCTGTTTCTAAAGAGCTTGGAGCAAGCACCTATCCATGCTGGGCTCCCAGCCCTGTGGTTCCATGGTCTGCAGCCTTTTGCTGTGGCATGAGAACTACCCAAATTAACAGGTATCTGTTCTTGACACAAGGCTTTGGAAACAACCCCCCAGCTCTGCTGAGATGCCAGAATGGTGTATGGGGTGAATGCAGCAGCAGGAGCTGATTTCAGCCATCTGAGGGACAAGAAAAGGTTTTATCTGCCTAGAGCCAAGCTGGGGATTGTTTCTGATTGCATCACTCAGCTAAAGCAGTGCTGAGAGCTCTATGCCTTAGCGATGTTATCGTCTGGCACCCAGCGAAGCAGGACTCGTGACTCAGAGATAAGTGGAGGATTGCTCAGTTAGTTTGCTTACAAATTTGTTTATTTTCCCCCTTTCCAAGTCTACCATCCCTCCTCCTTGATAAGTTCAGATTGTGAGGCAGCCTCCCTTTATTTCTAAAGAAAGTGCTTCTTTTCACCTTCATGAGGGAGCAATAATAATAATAATAATAATAATAAATAATCAGATCCTTGGGGGGATGGGATAGAGCTCCCATCTGCCCTAATGAGGAGCTTAGTGCAGGGATCCAGTATCCCAAGCATCCCATCCCTGTGGTTTGCTTTCTGGAAGGTGCACACACCTTCCTTCACATGTGAGGGCATCAAAAACTGGGAGAAAGGCTTTTTTTTTCCATTGGCTTTTCCATAGGCAAAGTGCATCATGTTTCTGGTATAATCTCCAGAGAGCCTGAAGGTGATGGGAGGTGGCTTGGAGCCATGTATGGGCAAGTCAGAGGGATCTGAAGGGACCACAAGGGATGGAAGGAGCAGAAGAAGGTGCAGCAGGGAGGGCTGTGTGTGCCTTTCTGTATTCTCCAGGCCCTGGCTGGTGTTTCTGCCTGTGCAGCAAGCGTGTCATTCCTAAACCTACCCCCGCTCCCTCCAAGAGCATATATTTACCTTTGCTGGCCCTGCAAAATGGGCAGGGGCGGTAGCGACATGCTAAATTTCTATCCTTGACCTCTGCAGCGCTGCTATGCTGTTTTATCTCTCTCTCCTGCTTTTTGCAGCGTCCTGAACAAAGGCTGCGCCAGTGGCCGCTGTTTTTCATGGCTGCAAGCTGCCACTGGAGAATAAATCCTGTCCCCCACCAGCACCAGCAGCGGGGAACCTTCCTCCCAAGGCTGCCGTGTGTGTGCCAGTGGTGAAGCCCACCATGCTAGGCCTAATCCGGTGGCCCAGCAAAAGAAGAGGGGAAGCAGTTCCCTTGGGATGGGGATGATGGGGAGCCCATTAGCATCTGTATGCATAGGATGGGGAGCAGCGGGGTGCAAGGGGGCTTCCTGAATCCACATCCCTGCCCTCCCAGGTGCTGTTTGCCCACCCGAGATGCTGGGGGCTGGAGGCAGCTGTGCCTCCGGGGCCAGGAAGTATTCTCCTCATCCTCCTCATCCTCCTCATCCTCCTCTTCCTCCCACCCCGGGGGCTCTCTGCATCACAAGGCCCGGGGTATTTCCTCGGCAGGTCGGGCTATGTTTGCTGGGGTCCCCAGGGAGCTGATGAGGTGTTAATGAGAAGATCGCTGGCAGCTTTTCAGCCTGCAAACCTCTGCCTGGAGGGGGGTGGCCGGGGGTC
>JAAGNO010015926.1:0-20432 GCA_033439905.1 Ceryle rudis
GCAGAGGCCGCTTCCCGCTTCCGGCACCTGCGGCGGCCGGAGCCTCGTGGAGGAGGCGGGGCAAGATGGCGGCCGCGGCGCCCGGCGGCCGCCGGGTTGGTGCCGCCGCAGCCCTGCTCCTGTTGGGCTGCGCTGCAGCGCTCGCCGCCGGCGTCCAGGTACGAAGGCTGGCGGGAGCGGCCGGCTGGGGAGAGGGCGGCCGGCGCCGGCTCTGCGCTCGCATCGTCTCTCCGCTCCTCCGCCGAGCCGCTTGCGTCGCTCTGGGAGGGGAGGGTCGCGTTGGCCTGGGCGGCCGCGGCCCGTGAGCGGCTGTGCCGAGCGGCGGGGCGGGCGCTGCCCAGCCCCGCGTTGCCTTCCCCGGGCGGGTCCGGGCCCGGCCCCGCCTCGCTCTGCCCCGGGGGGCCCGCCCAGCCTGGGGTTCGGCGCTGCCCTCTCGCAGCTGCGAGGCGTTTACCCACGGAAGGAGCTCCTGCTCTGCGTTGGGTTTGGTTTTTCTCAAGTGGGAGTAGTTTCGTTTTTCGGTAATTCTGCTTTTTGCACAGTGCCCACGCTACGTCTGGAGTGTTGTTTGCCTTGAAATTCTTGTTTTATTAACAAATTGTTCTGTTTGTCATTGTTAGTTACAGACGGCAGAGAAAATACACAACAGAAATAGTTTTGGAGGGTTTTTTTTGATTACTAAATAAACTGCACGCTTTTGCTACTTGAAGAACAGTATGTTTCACGCCTATTTCGAGAAATGCTTTTGCTGTTGCTGTGGGTTCTGTGTGAGACCACAGGCATCGGCTCGGCTCCCCTCGGAGAGTTAAACCGAGTCTGATCAGGAATCAGCAAGCCTGGATTCCTGTCCCGTGACAGACTCGTTCCCGCACCCCCTTTCTGTGTAAAGAAAAAAGGGCCCTCTCCCCTGCAAAGCACAGTGAGAATAACTGTGGCTAACACAGGTTATAGAGGAGGTTGATGATGTCGTAGGTCCTGATTTTGGAAAATAAGTTTAACCCCTTTGGATTGAAGATGGTTTAAAACTGAAGGCTCACTTGCCCGCACTAGAAAATAGGAGAGGAACAATGAAAACGGGAATGAATCCAAGCTCCTTTTCTCCTTAAGGAAGAAGCTGTGGGTCAATAATTAAGTTTTGTTCTCGGAGTGTCCTTTAGAATAGAGATGTTTGGGCTTTTGGCCTAACTAAGCTGCAAGTGACTAATAGTCCTTTCTATGCTGTTATTTAGCAAGTTTCAGGGAAAGATGTGGAACAATTAACTTGCATGAAATGTACAAGCGGCGTAAGAAAAAACCACCTCTCTTGGAGCTTTTTAAGGCTTTATTCAGTGCTAAGATGGGGTAAACAGATCTGCTGAACGGTGTTTTGTGGAAACAACAGAGATACGAGTGGCGTTTTTTTCTTACTGCTGAAAAACACCAAATATTTTCTCCATCTTTCAGGATCAAGCCGACCAGTTCTTTAGAAGTGGACATACCAATAACTGGGCAGTTCTGGTAAGCATGTTCCAGGTTGTTTTCTTCCACTTGAGCTGACAGGTTTTCATCAGGAGCTGTAATTTCAACAGCTGCTCAAGAATTCTGTTCATTTGAAAGAAATGCAAAGAGAAAGACTCGGAGATGAATAATGTTGAAATTGTGCCTGCAGGTTTGTTACGCTACAATAAAATTACCTTTTCAGTATGACTTCAAGATCTCAAAGCATATAGCTGTGTGGCAGGATTAATGAAACAGCAGTTCTGACAACATTAAAACAGTTAAATTACCGTGCTGCTTATTGAACCAGACTGCACTTCAGGTATCCGCAAAGGAAATCTCTTTGACCAGAAAGGTCCAATTTATTTCTGATTATTCGTTCTTACAACCTGTGAACTTGCGATAACAGGCTTAGAATTAAGTAAGTGCAGGCAACGTAATGTTTAGATCAGCTGTTCTTATCCTATTTTTTTTTTTTCCTTGCCATGAATCTTTTATTAGCTGTGAATCATGCTGCACAATTGGTTCTTAATCACGCTTCAGGTCTTAATGACTAATTTGTTTCAGAACACTATTGTAATTACTCAGTAGCAGCTGTTTGTTTCCGGATACTAAAACTGAGCAATATAAAAGGAAAGTTAACAATAAATTGAATTAGAAGGAATAATTTTTATTTTCTACAGTGTACAAACCTGAAACTCTTTAAGCATCAAGTACTGCTTTCATACTGTTAACGAGCAGGAGTTTTTATTAGTACCCATAAAAGCACACAAAGAAGGTGGAGAATGAGGTCCAAGGAGCTACACTTTCTGTCCTCAACAGATTCTCTGCTGATTATATTTTTTCAGTAGCTCACGATTAAGCTTTCTAACAATTGCTACTAATTTTTTAAGCTGTAAAATAGGGAGGGGTTTACTGCTACCAGGGACTTCAAGCCTGGGATGGCAGTGCAATGTCATCTCCATAGCTTGAATTACCATGCTGAGGTGTGAATAGCTGCATTTAAAGCGTAGACACCTTTTCAGCTGTGTTGTAAGGGAGGAAAGGGGCAGATGGTAAGACCTTGAAATGTTACAGCTAGATTGGCCGCGGTTAGTCTTCGGAGCTTTAAGTCTTGCTGAAGGGCAGATGTTCTCATGGCCTGATTCCCATGGGCCTTCTTGAAATTCCTCACTGGTGGGATGATCGAGAGACAAGGGGATCCTTTCAGGCTGCATTGTTATTATTATTTAAGCTACTCCTCATTTCTTTTTATGAAGAAGCTAGAGAAAAGATGGTACGTAGTGTAATGTGAAGAGGTTTCTAGTTAAATTAGAGCTCTACATTTAAAGCTGAAAAGTTAAAAACTGTCTGAAATGCTTGTTCCTGCTTTTTTTTTTTAAAGTAACTGCCTCTAAAATGCTTCTTCCTTTGTCTGTTGGAAAGACTTGTAAAAGCAAAGGAAGAATTGTCCCCAAATGGGAATCGCTGTCCTTGATAGCGAACTGAAGTTAAGCAGAAGGACAGCGATAAGGCCAGTCAGGGACGGCAGCAGGCTGCCTCTGAAGGTGTTTGAAATCTCATTGGATTGAGGTTTCTGGGGACAAATTAAATAATATCTGACCTGGGGGATAGCTTAAGTACGGGAGTGGCTGATCCCCGACCCTTTGCCTCTCGGGACGGTAGAACCTGAACTCCTTTGACATTTTTTGAGAACTTGTGTTCAGATTTTGGTTAGAGCTCACTTAGCTCTTGCTTTGTTCATCAGACATCCTCGGTGTATTTTCCCCTGTGTGGCTTCTGCATGAAGCCACTCGGGCCTTTGTGCAGGATTTCTCTCAGAATGGGTTTGCTGTTGAGATGAGAAGAACTCTTCCTTCTTTTTTCTTCCATTTGGTATGGAGAAAGTCAATTGAGAAAATGTAGCTTGTCCACTTACTATTGCTGAATTATTCCCTGAAGTGCCACTTTCCATACTTAGTTGGGTTTTATGGTAATTTTTTAATGAGTCAGTATGTTAAGAACTCTTTTTAGCTTCTATTTTCAGCATTTGTTGCTTTGATGCAACAGATTTCTATGGCTTGTATCACGAGTTTCTTGGTGTAGCTGTATTCTTTCTGGTTTGTTACTGGTTTGGTGATACTCCTGTAATCACAGACTCCTGATGCAATGTGCCAGGACGATTTGTATCCTTTACACTATTTAATGTGGTTTCTTTTTCTTTTTTCCCCCAAGGTGTGTACATCTCGATTCTGGTTTAATTATCGTCACGTGGCAAATACTCTTTCAGTATACAGAAGTGTCAAGAGGCTGGGCATTCCTGATAGGTGAGGAAATCTTGATGAATACAGTTCCTAGCAAACATGCTTTTAAAGTTCTCTCTTGTCTGAAGCAGTATAAAAATACTTTTCTCTTCCTGGTTCAGCTGGGTAAAAGTGAAATGGAAGGATGTGATCGCACCAGTGTATCGCGAAGTACAGCAATATTGCTCAAAAGGAAAAGCAACAAGTTATATAAAGAAGCTTCGAGCAGGAGCAGGCTGATTAGATTAAAAACACGAGGAGCTGTCTGGCCACTAAAATGTACCAGTTAGTAAATTGGTGAAAGCATAATGTGGAAATGGATCAACGCATTCAGCGATGAAAGTACCGCTCTGAGATAACGGCTTTTGCTGAGCTTTAATTTCCTTTCGGTGGGGAGATGTTAATAGCCCTAAGCTGTACTGCAGTGTAAGACTTCCACACCTGTAACTACACCGAGAGCCTCAAAGCTGAAGACCCTGAACAAAACAGCTCCTACTTATGGAAAGCAGCCTTGAACAATCCATTTTGCACGACGGTGAAACCAGAAGCTTTGTCCGTACGACGCGCTGACCTAGTGACTGCGCAATGGTTAGAATAGTCTCCCTTTGACAACAGCATTAGGAAGGTGACAAACTGTTCTGAAGTGTTTTCTAGTTGTGTTTCTATTGGAAGTCCTAGGGATGCTAGCACAGTTCCATCCAGCTGTTTTGGAACTCAACTAGTGGCAGTGAGTTTTAGGCACCGACATCCATTGTCCAATAGGCTGAGTGTGTCCACAGGCTCCTATGGAAATCCGGGTAGCGCTGGTTCTTGATGTTAGTTTAGGGGACTGGTAGTGTCTCCAGCACATCTGCCTGGAGAAGCCTGGCCCACTTCATCACTGCAAAATGCACGTTCCACCGGATTGAATTTGTGTGGTGTTTTTTGTCCAAGTCCAGAAGCGTCGTACCTGGAGTCCCCCCTCAGCTTCCACTCGGCCGTGACTGCAGTGGCACTGTTGTCCTGTTTCCCATGTGCGTTCTTAAAAAGACGAGAGTGACTTCTGGGTAGTTGAAAGAGGAGATGCTGAAACGTGATTTTTGGAAACATTTGGGGACTCTAAATCCCGAGGAGGGTACTGCCTAAGCACTGTGGACTGAAAGCCACAGAAATATGGCTTTTCTTCTTTTTGTTTTTTCACATCTCATTCAGAAGCACCTGTCTTCTCTCCTGTATAGCCTTTGATGCCCTAGGCACTACCTTAGAAATTCTTTCACTTGTTTTTTTTCCCTTTACCTGAAAACTTCCATCTTCTCTGCACCTATCCATCTTCACCATTAAGGTCAAAATAGCTGGCAATTTTAGAAGTACTCCAAAAGCTACAGCATGGCTGGGGATTTCCGTGGTTCAGTAGCCTGATCTGTTTCTCATCCATACCCAAGGATCTGGAAATTAACCTCAAAAAGACAATGGTGTTTTAGACTAAGACTCTGCTCCTAACGTGCTCGTGCAGACGCAGATGAACAGTGACTAAATGGTGTGTAAATAGCAGGACGTGGTTAATTTATAACAGCGTGCCTCGGCGTCCGAGTTAGCAGCATTCTTCGCAGGATGCAGAGCTTTCCTTTTGTAAGCGTTGTTTAGGAGAACACAAAGATTACAGTCCAGGAGAAACTATATCCAAGACAGGGTTGTCCAAGGAAAGGACTGGCTTCACCGTGTTCCAGACATCTCTGGCACGTTCTTCCTAGTGCTGACATTATTCAGCGACTCCTTGTTATTTTGCTTTTGACCCAAACCTAACCCTGACAGGTGAAATATAGACCTTTGGTTGCGTGCAGGTTGGAGCAGCGTTATACTGTGCTGGTTTGGGTTTTTTTTCAACCTCGGTGCTATGAAATGCTGTCTTGGTTTTGTTTGTTGGTACTACCAAGAGGACAAAATGTCTGGTGTCAGCCCACGTGTGTTCTTCAGGAAAACTCCGTTAACGCAGATAATCATACAGTAGTGTATCAGATATAGTATAATGGTTTGAGAAATGTTCAGGAGCTCCTCAAATTTAATTTAAAATAATCGTAATGTTTTTAGGTGACCTGTCTGAGCAGGTGCAAACAGGCTGGGGTTTCTCCTGTGGAGCTGCGTTGAAAGGATTTAGCACCACATAAAAATCTCTAGCTTTTATTTTATGAAGAGTTCTGCCAGCCTACGTCCAGGCAGGTCCGTGTCACGAAGCTGCTGATGTCAGCTACTCTCATGCTCATCTTGGGCCTGACTTAATCCCAGAGATGGGTAAGCTAGCTGCATTTCCACCTGTGGTTATCTTTTTAGTAGTAAGGATGTCCATAGGAAATAGGGTGTAACCAAGCAAAGTTTCACTTACACTTCCAGGAAAATCCTAATATTGTTAGCTATTGCTATAGTCACGGGACAGCGCTGTTATAATTTCCGTTGGACTGTTATGTGAAAGTAGAATGACTGAAATGTTCTTGTCATACTTCCCACAGTCACATTGTCCTGATGCTGGCGGATGACATGGCATGTAATCCCCGAAATCCCAAACCAGCCACTGTGTTTAGTCATAAAAACATGGAGTTAAATGTCTACGGCGACGATGTGGAAGTGGATTACAGAAGCTATGAGGTGACTGCGCTCTAATTAAATTGCTAAGTCTTTGTTTTTAGTGTTGGCTGAAAGATTGTTGCAACGTTGGTGGTCTGAGGAAGTCTTTCTGTTTACATTATTGGTTTAGGTCTGGGCTTTTATTACCAACTGTTAAGTTTAAAACACACCTTCTCCCCCAGTACTCGTTTTTGTATCTCAAGTTTATTCTAGAAACATGTTGTGTAGCGGCCGTTGTAAATCCGGCAGTCTCCACAGTTAAAGGAATACATGGAATTCCTTGTACGGATTAGGAATACACACACAGCTGGAATTTCTCTTCTTTGCAAATGACTGTTCAGGGTCTCATTTTGCAAACAACACCACTGTGAAACTTCTGGCATGCAAGGGAAATGGTTATTAGGGAGACCCACTTGAATTCCTAATCTTAAGCATATCTTCAATCAAAATAAAACAAAAGTCATAACCTAATAATTACTTCAAAGTAAATACTGTAGAGAAATCTGTTTCCTATCACCTTTTCATTTTTACGTGATTCCTTCAGTGTCTTTACCAGCTGGTCTTCAATTGGACAGCTGCATAGTTTAATAGTGCTATATAATATTTACTAAAGGTATGTAGGAGCATATTTAAGTATATAGCAGATGTTCTCTTTGAAGCTTAGTATAAAGCAGTGAAGATGCGACGCCGAAATAGAGATGTGCTCTTTTTATCACCTTTTGTCCTGCCTATGGATTTGTTGCTAGCGCTTGAGCTGGGTACATCTGCACAAAGAAAGCTTTTATAGGGTGATTTACAGTCCCCATCCAGATGGCTCTTACCTGATTGCTCAAAATTTATGTAGTTGAATTTGATCTTGTTTTTCCTTCCCTGAGTTGCAGAGGGAGTTTAAACTTTAATTTTTCCATGGTAACGCACACTAGTGTTGGAGCGCTTTGTGGGTACACGAGAGCTTTGGCAGAATAAAGCTCTATACTGACAGGCTTTCAGAGCAATGAAAACATATCTAGAAACCATAATGGTAGTAGACTTACTGGATGTAATAAAGCAACAGGGTGATGTTAGTGGAGTAAAGTAAAAGGTACCGTATTACTGTGAACCTGCAGTAAAACCATAAACAGAAAATGTCGGTGCAGTTTACACCACGCGACGTTACATCTGGCTAGATACGCTGCGTATTTCAGTGTTCCAATGGTTATGTTATGTAACCCAGCCTAGAGCTGTCAATCAGTATTTTTCTCTTTAGAAAATTACTTTATACTTCTCTTCATAGGTTACTGTTGAAAACTTCTTGCGGGTATTAACAGGAAGAATCCCACCAAGCACACCACGATCTAAACGTCTTCTTTCTGATGACAGAAGCAATATTCTAATATATATGACAGGTAATTACAGATTTCTGTATACAATTTATTGATGCTTGTTGTTCAGTTGGATGGGCCTGTTTGAAAGCCTGAAATCCCATCAGGAGTCCAACCAAACAAAAGGGTCAACAAAAGGGTTTCTTTTCTTTTCTCAGCATGTCATACTAATTCAGAAGAAAACTGTGAGGCAGTATTCAGCAAGAACAGTCTCCAGTTTAGATGACGTCTGTGTACTGTTCTCACTGGATTAATATTTTCTTTTGGGAAAAAGAGAATAGTGTTTGCCTTTTATTAGAAAAATAGTCAGCCAATCTGAGTATCTTCTTGTAACCTACGTACTCGCCTAACTTCGGGTTTTGCTCTCAGGCCACGGTGGAAACGGCTTCCTAAAATTTCAAGATTCTGAAGAAATCACAAATGTAGAACTTGCTGATGCCTTTGAACAAATGTGGCAGAAAAGAAGGTAAGAAACAAACGTTATTTAGAGGTTAACTACTGTATTTCACAAACACGCCTGAAGTCTCACTGGTAGTCACAGCTGCTCAAATGCTTTGCTTTGTCTAAACCGGCATCTTGCAGTTGATCGGTGTGAACTCTTCTGTTCCTTCTGTTCCCACTAGCTGTCCCGGTAACTGAAAGCAAAGCATGTGTATGCTGCCTAAAGAGAGAAGGCTAAGGAGGCTGTTTTGTTTCTTTCAGGTACAATGAATTGTTGTTTATTATCGATACTTGTCAAGGAGCGTCCATGTATGAGCGCTTTTATTCACCTAATATAATGGCCTTGGCTAGCAGCCAAGTCGGAGAAGATTCTTTATCAGTAAGTAGATTTCTGTGATCCTGAGGACAATTTTCAGGATGCTTGAGTTAAAAGCACAGATCTTACTGGTTTTTAACTAAAAAATTCCCTTCTAATTGCTGAATGTGGGAGGTATTTAGTTACAAAATGCGCACGTGTGCTTTGCGCGTTTGTGCGCTGCCCCAAGGAACCGGGCTAGCAATGGATCTCTCTGCTTGCTGACCAATTTTTGCCTTGCCTCTTTATGGGGAGACTGCTGAGAGATATGTGAGGGGAATAGTCAATCTAGGACTTCTTATGCTTGATAAAAAAAAATGCCCACTACCTTTCATGGGGTGTGATTATATCCCAGCTGAATACAGGAGCGATAGCAGACAGATCCTCAGCAGGCCAGGATTACCTGACCCTGTACAGTGCTGTAAGATAAGCTGTCTCCCATAGCCCTGTTTTCCAAGTTCTACGAAGCTCGAGGCAGCCCACAAATCTCTACTGGACCATTAGGAGGAGAGAGTTCCGGGCTTTTTGTCAAACGTGGCGATTACTGGGGTATAGTCTAGAAAAATGAAGGTTAACTGTATTGTTCAGCTTGTCATCAATATGTTTCTTCATGGCTAGTCATTTTCTTTATGTTATTTGCCTAAGAACAAAAAACCTTTATGCTTAACTTTTGTAGTATACAATTGCATTCTGTTCCCTCTCCTCAATGATGAGTTCTCTCCTGCAAACGCCCAGTGACTGCTCTGTGTTGTTTTTAAGCATCAACCTGATCTTGGGATTGGCGTTCATCTTATGGACAGATACACGTTCTATGTGCTAGAGTTCCTGGAGGAAATCCATCCAGCCAGCCAGACAAATATGGATGACCTAGTAAGTAGAATACTCAACAGTCACGACTATGCTAATGACTTTCACAGTTTCAAAACTAATTTATCTTGTCCGTAGGGTTCTCAAAGTGCTCTTGATTCTCCTGCTGTTTCTCTCAGAAGCAGCTATGCAGGAAGGGTCATTTTGCCATTGTCAAATGTAGTTGTAGTGTAACACTTCAGGCATTGTCCTCAGTGTGAAAGTGGTTTGGTTGCAGCCGTTGATATCGTTTTGCAAAGGTGATTAAACAGTTAAAATCCTAACAGTACACTCACGAATGCCTGCAGAGACTAATTCCTCTGTATATCTGCATAGATTCCAGAGCAAGATACGTCCAAATCCTTCAGTGTTTGTAGTTAATTATGTCTTGGGTAAATATTAATTGTAGCTTTCGGGTATGAGACGGGAGGAAAAAAAAAAACCAAACCAACCAGATAAACTATGACAAAATTCATGAAAATGCCTCTATAGCAATTAGATGTGTACAGGGGTGAGCTGATCTAAAAAGTCACCATATTTTATTTACTCTATTGACCCTTTGTAACTGTTCCTATGCTAGTTTGATCGTAGTAATACATTCTGCTCTGGTGCCGGCCGTGTTACGTCGGAGATCTAAGAGCCACCACTTACAGAGCACATTGGCTGCAATTCATTTCTGTCAAAGGAGCAGCAGCTCTGAAGTTTTATGCCGCCCTCTGTCTACAGAGGATGGTGTCAGCCTGGCTGCTAGATGTGTAGTAGAATTCCCTCTAAACAGCCCACACTTCACAGATTTTTATGTTGATTCAGTGACAGATTCGAGATTCTTTTACTACCACCGGAATGAAATTCTGTCCTATATCTGATCATGGGGATACAGATAAGTTTAAAATAAATCTTGTTAAAGAAGAATGTGCAAGTTCTTTATCGATTAGATATCTTCTTATGGCCAGTTCATTCAAACAGCACTCTAGAACTCTATTCTGTAAACCAGAAAATGAATTGGTGTTTAAAAAAGAAAAAGTCACAGAAAATGAAGAGTGGTCGCTGGTTTATAACACACCATCTGTGAGGTGGTATAGCTAGTCTAGCCAGCTAGAGGTTAATCCAACCTGTTAGCTGGCCAAGTAGTTTAAGTTTTGAGCTCTTTGGAGAAAATATCTAAACGTTCTCCCTTGCGTGTTTGTTGTTTGCCGATACGCCAAATACTCAGGAATGGCTGTGAGAAGTTATCCCATACTGGTAAATTCCTGACATCATGCAAGTCATCTTATCATACACCCATCTCCTGTTGTTGCTCTGGGAAGGGAAGAGACCTAAATACATCATAGTTTGTGGTGATCGTGTACCGAGTCATAATACGCACATATTTTAGCAAATGTGCCCTCTCGAGTTTGAGTCGGTGCTTCTCAGGGCTTCATCGAAGAGTTCCAAACCAGCATATATGGCTAGTCCATGGGCAGAGCACGAGCCCAGGTATTTCCCTGTGGCTGTAGGGAATATTTTGGCACTAAAATGCCCTGTTAGCGTTGGGTTGGTTTAGGAACAAGGGCCTACTGCTTATCCAAGACGGATATTTTGAAGTTAATGCTTTCCAAACTCAGGATAATGCAGTAAGTGGCTTGCTAAGTAGCTTTAAAATTATTAGCTAGTGTTTAGTTGTTTGATCTTCTGTCAAACGTTTGCTCTTTCAGAAGTACTACGTATTTGTTACACCACTTCTATCCCATCACCTCTTCGGTCTTCTCCAACTGTTCTGAAAAGAGCTTCTCATCACATCTGTCAGGGCAGCCCCTTCGACCTGTAACAGGTGCTCTTTGTTCACCCCTCTCCCTCCTGAAGGGGGCAGAGAAAGGGAAGAAAGGAGAGAGACTTATGGATTGGGGAAGAAAGCTAGAATAGCTTTAATGAAAATAATAATAATAAAAGGGAATATATAGAAATACATACAAACCCAGTATCAAACCCGCCCCCCCAATGGCAGGAACGTCCCCATCAGCACTGACGCTGTGGAGCAGGCACTGGCTAGGTCCCAAACTGGACTCGGCACAGATGGGAACTGGATTCAGGAGCTGGATTCTGGGAGGGAGTGTAGGATCACGTGGATCAGGATCAAAGGCAGAATGGACAGAGTTCTCCTTGGCCACTGAAGAAGAGGCTTGACTCTCCTGATCCCTCAGCTTTATACCAGATATCGTGTACAGGGGCTGGAATCCCTCGCTGGTCTGTTTAGGGTCACCTGTCCTGGCTGCTCCTCCCTGCAGGTTCAGGCTCTTGCTTTCTGCACCCTCAACACGGTACACAAGACGTGGCGGTGGCCTTGGTCTGCATGCCAGTCCTTGGTAGTAGCTTTTAACATCCAGTGTTACCACTGCTAGAAGCAGACACTGTGAGAAGACGCTGTTAACTTTAGACGGTGCAGTTACTTAGAAGAGACTGAGCTGAAAAGTAAAATCACTGAACAGAATTAGTTCTGTTCTAACTCAAACCAGGCCAACATCCACCTAAGATTGGGATATCGCATTCCTGCAAAGAATGAGACATCTCTTTTCATAATCCAGTCCACCTACTCCCCACCTGCTCCATCTGTGTTGCTAAGGGATGGCATAAAGCTGTGCAAATGACTGACTTCTGGTTTGATGACAACTCCAAGAAAGTAAAGACTAAATTGAAATGTCACACATTTGAACTTTTAAAATGAGATCCAAATAAAATTCTAAATGAGAGATCATTTGTCATAAAATAGATAAAAATATTGTAAAGTCGAGACAACAAAGTTCCCATTTTGAGGGAATTGTTTAGCTTTACTTGAATAGGATCCTACTTAAAAATGAATGGACACATTTCACTTAGCCAGCATTTCCCTTTTTTTCTGTTAGCAGACCAGTTATTAGTGCTCGTCTGCTGTGGTGTAATTGCTTTGCAGTCCTCCTTTTCTCACAGTGATACTGGATAGGTAGATTTTTTAATGCTCTGCTCTTCTGAGCGCCATTGTACATTTTTGTTCAAGATTCATCTCGGCTTCTTACGGTAGCAAGTTGTTGTGGGACAGGTTAGAAGTAGTCGGGTGCAGCATCAGTTTCCCCTTTCCAGTGCTGATGCAGTTGGACTGGGACATTTACACTCTTGAGCGCTTGGAAGAGAGACTTCATGGTTTAACCGCAGCATAGATTGCTGTATCAAATAGCAGGATTAAAAGAAATACTTAGCTTTTATAGCTTACTTCAGGGACTTAGTTTTTATGTTTGTGCCCTTAGTTGGAGCAGAGTTCAAAAAGATTGATTGCATTTTGGTGAAACTAAAGCTTAAGAGGGTTTCTGTGTATTGACAAGTGGCTTTGCATGGGAAGTGTGATGCTGATGAGTCTAGTTCATTTTCACTTCACAGGGAGGATGACAGAAAGATTTGATCTGCCCGTATGTTATCTTCAGCAGCTGTGGTACCCTGCAGCAGGAGAGCGGGGATCGTTAGGAGGGAGCTCAGTGGATATGCGTACGTGCACCTGCAGTAAGGTAGAGGGGAAAGCGAGGTGAAATCTCCCTGGACTGTAGGCTTACAGGCTTAGGCAAAAAGACAGGGTATGAAAGAGAAACTGTAATGGAGCAGAAGGGAGGAAGGGGTAGAGAAAGCTGTCCTCTATGAAGAAAAGCCAGATACGTTGTTTTCTCTCTGGGAAACTTTTTAAATATATGTCTCTCTGCTAAGAGGAGGAGCCACACGGCCCATGCATTTTGTGTCGGGCTGATCACAGAATTTCTGCTGGGAGGTATGGGCTGAAATTCAGAGGTTTTGTCAGTAATAATCTGGGATAATTGAAGTTGCATCTGCATTGAGCTAATTAGGAGCTGTGATTTTTGTCCTAAGAATGCAACCTTCTAAGAGCTGTCCCATGATTTAATTAGGTGTATGAGCTCTGCATGCAGTGACTGAAGAGCCTGTTTCTGAAAATCACTTGTGAGAATTTAAGGTTAAGGAAGTTGAGCACCCATGTGGAGAGGATCCTTCATCGTCCTGTACATTGATCTGTTCTGGTGAATGCTCTTTATGGCCGGAGCGCACAGGGACTCACTGTCAGCAGGTGGTCTGCAGGCTGCCCATGAGACAGTCGAATGGAGAGCAGTGTGTGCTGATAAAACTGCCCAAGCAGTGTTGTCTAGCGGGGGCGTGTGTGTCTAGCTCCTGGGTCTAGTCCTCTGTGTGTTTGGGTATGAAGTTCCCTACAACGATTGAGACATGAACTCAGTTTTCCGAGCTCATCAAGAAGGCTAGAGTGAGTGAGGCTTTGGGCTGGTCATTAATGACACTTTAAGCTATGTAGCATTATTAACAGAGACAAACCCATTATTATTTGTTATGTTTTGTGCATTACAAGATGCCTTGAAATAAGGAGTCTGCCCAGAAGGGAGAGAGTAGAGACTTTTGTGGAAAGTGTCGTAGGTAGGACTTATGCAAAAAGGCATTGTGTCCAAAATGCAGTGGTTTTCCCTTGAATATTTGCCGGGTGCACAACCATCTTATTTAACAGGCATGCTGTCTTGTCAGATATTCCGACTGCTACAATGCATCTGTCACTTTTACTTCCATTTATCTTCTCCGCATGCACCTTTATACAGAACCGAGTCTACTGAAAACAGTTTGTTAGTGCTGTTCTTGTCTTCCAGGTGTTGCAGTGTGTGCTGGATATAGTGGGATTGATAAGCAGACAAAATACATAGGTAACATAAATACTGAGATATATGGGTAGTTTGTAGGTTTTACAGGATGTCTCTGTGAACTTCATCTGCACAAAACACCTTTTATATATGTGAAAATCCCAATTCTGCGTTAATTTGCAGGCGATAAACTGGAAATAAAACTAAGAGGTGTTTTCAACCAAAATGTAAATTCTTGCTTCTTTCTGAGGCCTTTACTATTAGCTACTTATCAGGGCCTTACCTGCCTCCCTTTGGTAAACACACAGAATTTATACCCACTTGTGCTTTTTGGGAGGTTATAGCAGCATTGCTGCATCTGTAGTCAGAAATGTATTTCTGCATTTAATCAATTAGCTGTAATTGATGGTTGGCTTTCACAGAAGCATTTCTAAGCTCTAATAGCATAACCGTCAGGATAAAGGTTTTCCGAAACACATAATCAGGATATTTATGCCTTTTTGATGTTTTCGTTCAAACTTTTCCAGCTGTGGAGCTTGTCCTGAAATTAATGCAAGTTATGCGTGGTGTTTATCTATCTGTTTTTACCGATGTGATTCTGGGAGGTGTATGTAGAGAGTACTGATGAATGAGGGACAGGATTTGATTGTCCGTCTTGGTTTCCAGTTTCAGGTCTGTCCGAAAAGTTTGTGTGTTTCCACGCCCGGGCACAGAACTGATCTCTTTCAGCGAGACCCGCAAAATGTTCTGATAACAGACTTCTTTGGCAGCGTCAGAAAGGTGGAGATTACAACAGAAACAATTTCTTTGGACAGTGACTTAGCTGGCTTTGAAAGCAAGTAAGTAGTCATCTTTTAGACTTGATTTGTATAGTTTTGTGCCACGAACAAAATAGTCCTATAACTATCAAGGGAAGGAGAACTCTGATTTCTTGTCATTACTCAGAAAGAATCAGGGGATTAGTTTTGGACCTGCTAACTGCTGATAAAGCTGGGAGCTGACAGCTGAAAACTTTGTTTAAAAATGCTCACTCCTTTATTTAGCTTTGGAAATAAATACTGCTAAAGACCAAGGTGTGGATGTCGGCAGCAACAACAAAAAATGAGTGTAAAACGTTCCTTCTTCTTTAACATTTCTTCTTTAATGTGCAGAAACCTTATGTTACTGTTTACTCCCTCAGATAAACCCCGAGTATAAAAGCCATCAGTTCGTTGTTTCATGATGACTAGCTTTTTAATGAATCCTTTGTTTCTGTTCTGTGAATTCTCTGGCTTTTGACATTAAGTGTCCCGAGAATTTCTGTTGCTGAGACGCAGCGACTCGTTTGACTGAAATTGCTGGTGCAAGTTCACCGATAGAAGTTGGAACGGGACTTGCGCGGCTTTGTGGATGAAGAAAGGATTATGAACTACTTTGTGTTTTTGGTATTCTGTTGCCACCTATTGGGAACATGTAAAGGAAGATGTGCTTGTACTGTAGAGTTTATCATTGAACTTCCATTTCTGTTGCATCTTTTATGTTTCATCATACTGTCCTCTAGGAGAGGAAGATAAAAAAAGAGAAGGATTGAAATAGAATCCTGGAATAGTTTGGTTTGGAAGGGACCTTAAAGATCGCGTAGTTCCAACCCCCCTGCCGTGGGCAGGGACACCTCCCACTAGTCTGCTGAACCAGGGATGAAATATTTTTCAACCCATAAGTTCATGTAAGTTACTCTCTGCCTTGTTGTTTGCTGTTGCTCAAATCAAAGAACAAGTTAGTGGATAGCAGTTTTATTCATTTTAAAGTAGTCAGGGGAAGCGTGGACTGGAAATCGGGAAGCCTCTCTGTAGTGAGAGGGTGGTCCAGCACTGCAGCAGGCTTCCTAGAGAGGGAGTTGATGTCCCAAGCCTGTCAGTGTTTAGGAGGCATTTGCACGATGTTTTTAGCAAGATGCTTTTAACTTGGTCAGGCAGCTGCAGGTCCCTTCCAGCTGCAGTAGTCTAGTCTATCTAAAGATAACTGTAATTCTGGTCCTCACCATGTAAAAAGTCCTATGCATTTTGGTGTACTGAACATTTGATTTTCATACCGTGTTCTCAGCTCTATCATGCATGCTGGTACTAACCACACATACCTTAAGCTCATTTTGTGACTCTTAATTTTGAACTGTATTTAGTGATGGTTATTTTTTAGTTTTATTTTCTGAAGAATAAGAAAGGTTTTGGGATGTAACATTTTGTCAGTCAAAACCCATGATGAAAACTTAGCTGTGTGGGTTTCTAATTAGAAGGAGAAGCAGGTTTTGGATGTCTTTAGTGTTCTGAAACAGGAAATGACTGGTTGGGATTTTCAGCTTTTATTTTTGAGTTAGTTTGGTGCTCATATGTGAAGTTTTTTTCAGTATTTGACAATTGTAGTATAGCTGTATAGATAGTGGAGTGCTTAATAAATTCCTTAAAGGGAATTCGGAGACCAGCACCTCTTGGCATGACAGAAATCTGTTTCACTACAACAAATTCAAGAAATATAGCTTGAATTGACTTTATTAATGAAAAACATTAATGCTTTTTAAAACACAGTTTCGGAGGGTGTCCTCTGCATGAACTAGTTACTCTGGGTTTATTTAAAGACTATACATTACACTCATTTGTTTCTGAGGGTATTAAGAAGTCAGAAGACTTCACAATTTATGTGATCTTTGTATAGCTACTACCCAGATTGTCCCAAATTAATGTAAGAATGACTTGAAGGAAAGATTTTCAGCGCGTATTTGTAACCTCCTCAGCGTTAGTGAAACCCTCCCGTGCAGCTTGGGAGAGCGCTGGCTCCGATAGCCCAGACTGCACTCGTACCAGAAGTAGCCGGGGAAAGATGGTTGGTTCTTTTTGTACCTTTGGGATTCGTATAATCCAAGCTTCTTAAAAATGAATTATCTTTTTTAAAATTAGTCATAAATAACCTTCTTCACGCCTGATACTGTTTCAGAAGCCTTTGTGAAGAGGAAAAGTCATGTAGTGTTGAACTTGTGCCCCGGAAGGGTTTACGGGGAGTGTTTACCAGGAAGTATCTAACAGGTCACAAGTATATACCACTAATACAAGTTTTGGTGTATTACATTGGTTGCTGAGTCTGCAGATCTCTTTTTACTCTGACAAAATCTATGCAGAATCTTGAGTATTTTCCTTTTTTCCTGTATTGCATTCCAGTTACTTTTTTTCTTTTTCCCCCTAAAAGATAATTTGCAGGGGTTTTATTGGTTTAATATTCAATATAGTCTCTTGGCTGCATTCTTCTATGAATCATTTCCTTTGTTTTATCTTCCCTCGATGTTACCTTGATAGCCTTTTTCCTTTTCCACCCTGGTGGCAGTAGAATGCTATGAATATTTGTGCTGCGGAGCATAACCAGAAAATGAAACGCAGACCTCAACTCTTGTCGCAGTTTTGAGCATTCCACGTTAGATATGGTTGGTTGGTTTGTTTGTTTGTTTTAAAGTTGCAAGTGTCTTATGTGCAGAGAAGGGCAACATAAACCAAACAAAAGAGGTAAGCCGGTAATTACACAGACACTGGGTAAAGAAGATGCCGTCGTGTGAGGCACATGTATGTATCAGAATCCTGCTGCTGGCAGATTGTTCACGTTTTCATCTAACCCACCGTTGTGACTTGGCCAGATCTGTCCAACAGAAGCGTGTTGTTTTGTTACACAACTGCTGAGCAATTAGGTCCTGATGCGGATCCGCTCCCGAGCTCAGTGTGAGCCATAGCTGTGCCACCAGGTCAGAGCTGGCAGTTTCGTGTTGAGCACGAGCCGTGACATTTGACAAGTGAGGCTTTTGGTTTCCTTGGGCTCAGGCTGGTATGAAGAACAACTACTAATTAACCAGAAGAGGCTTTCTTTCTACTCGCATAGTAGTAGGTGAATATTTGTGAGTAAAACCTTTAAAAAAACCCCAAAAGAATCCTCTGCTGTTTCTTTTCTTCACAGCAGTTTCCACTTAAGCTGTGTTCACTTCAGAGGGCTTGTTCTGCAGCTGCTGCAGTCCTGACTGGGTTGGTAGCTGCCAATTTTAGTAGAAAAGCTGACAGTCTAGGGGTTCTGAGACTTCAGCTGATTATGTTTTGTCTAAATTCCCACGAAAGAGCAAAAATTAAACCTTAAGGAGTAGAAGAAATGCTGCATCCTTGGAGAAGGAGCCTTGCAGAGTTTAGTAGCTCTAATAAATTAGGTGCGTGCCTCCTAAACTTGGGTTCTAACTCTACAGCCAGTTGAAACATACTCCTTTTTAGCTCCTGTCATGAGGAAAAGATGTGTATCAGCGGAACGTGTTGGTAAAAATTAGGATGAATATTTCTCTTGAGGGTAGTAAGGACTGAATTAAAGACAGCATCATATAAAACCATCCTAGTTTCATTGCTTTTGAGAATTGGGCTTCGTATGTAATACTTCTGTTAAGAAGAATTGTGGTACTACTGGCAGTGCTATTTTCCTAAAAATAAATAAATTGGCCACTTGTGTTAGGAAGGATGCTGGCGTAACAGAGAGTAATTGCGAGCAGTTGGCTCATTTGCAGTACGTTAATAGCTGATGTTCTCTCAATCTTTTTTCTGTGTGTGTGCGTGTGTCTCTCTTCTGTTTCTTTCCTGTCCTTTTTCTTTCCTACCAGTTATTTTCAGTTTGATGTGCTTAGTAAGTGAAGCTGCTGTTGTCTGTTTCTGAATCCACGGGGATCCAGTTTGTGAACCGGCAGGTGATTTTTGCGGCTAGTACACGCTGTTCAGCTCAGTGGGCTTTTCTTAAACTAACAAAGGCTGGGCTTGTTCTGAGGTCACCGTGCATTTTTTACCATTGCCATTCTTACAGGCTTTATCAATCATTTTTAGGGCTTAATTCTGAAAGCTTTTGTTCTCTGAGAACTTCCCAGTTCTCGTTCGCATCCTGATTTTTGCTGTTACATCAGCGATAAATTCACAGCAGGTTGTTTTTGCTGGGGTTTTTAGTTTGTTTGGGGTTTTTGGTTGTCGTTGTTGGTTTGTTTTGTGTTGTGTTGTTTGTCCCTCCCCACTTTGCCTGTCTGCGAAGGCTGTGCGGCGGCAGGTGGCAGCATTGGCGCGGGCACGGGGGGAGCCGGGCGGGACTCCGGCTTTCGTGGTACTGGGTGTGGAAAGGGATGCTCGGCTGGGGGGCTGTGGTTCACCCCCTGCCCTCGTTTGATAAGATCGATCTGAAATTGCTTTAGATGGGGAAGGAAAGGAGGAGGGGGGTTGTGTTCTTAGGTGTAAATTTGAAGGGATTTGATTTTCCACTTTTCCCACTGGACAGCAACTTTGTGGAGATGTAACGTGTTTCAGTTCCAGAGTAATGTATAAGTACAACAACCACTTAAAGTAGTGGGCCTCTACTAATCTGCGTTGCATTGACAGTGGGATTATGAAGGTGTTAATTCCAGGTAGCATTGGGTTTTTTTCTGGAAACACTTTCAGATGGATTTTGGGTTTAATTCATTTGTTCATAAAACATGCTAATCAGTTACACATGCAGTGTATTTCCCTCCAATGTCTTACCTTTATAACAGAATAAATTTGTGTGAGATTTTTTGATCCATCTGTGTTTTAATAGCCTACAAGTAATCAAAAAAAAAAAAAAAGATGAGTGAGCTAATGCTAGCTATTGAGTATTACTGCTGCATTTCTTAAAGTGTTTTGTTAGTGTATTTGGTTTTTCATTGCTTGTTTAAAGATAGATCAATACAAGAAGGAAATTCTTCCCTCTGAGGGTGCTGAGACCCTGGCCCAGGAAAGCTGTGGATGCTCCAACCCCTGGATGTGTTCAAATCCAGGTTGGACGGGGCTCTGAGCAACCTGCTCTAGTGGGAGGTGTCCCTGCCCCCTGCAGGGGGTTGGAACCAGATGATCTTTAATGTCCCTTCCAACCCAGACCATTCTGAGATTGTGTGATACATATATGCACATATACATACACCCCCTATACCTGTTAGTGTAAAAGAACTTCTCAAGGCAATGCAAATAATTGCAGGTTATAGTAGGAAAAGCTGTACGTGAGGGTACAATTTAACCAGTGTAACGTCCGTATGAAATAAATGAGGATGACTATCGAAAGGAACCACAGCTATAAATTATGTTGGGAAGACTTCAAATACATTAAAGTCCTATGCTTGGTAACTATAGTCCCTATTTTGCAAGATAGTTTAAAAAGCAGCTTTGAGCAATATATTATGTGTTCATGTGAAAGGATTTTTTCGAACTGCCTTTTGCCAGATAAATTCATGTTTTGTTGCAAACCAGTGGCTCTTGAGTCAGGTTGTCTTTGGTCTTGGATGATTTCCTGCCCCCCCCCCCCCCTTCCCCTCCGCTTTTGGCGTTTTTTTTTGGTGTATTCTGCTTTTTTTTATTTTTCTTCCAAGTTTGGCTTTGTAAGG
>JAAGNO010015930.1:3780-17967 GCA_033439905.1 Ceryle rudis
CCTCCCCCCCCCCCCCCCCCCCCCCCCCCTCCCCCCCCCCCCCCTCCTCCCCTCTCCTCTCCCCTCCTCTCCTCTCCTCTCCTCTCCTCTCCTCTCCTCCCCTTCCCTTTAGAAACCTTTGTGAACTTTTACAATTTTATTATTATATTTATTATTTATTTATTATCTTTTTCTTTGTTTTCACTGTCGTATGGCTTCAGGTAAAGGTGACACTGAGGTAACTACCGCCTGATATCAGGCTTGTCAGTCCAGACAGGTTCTCGAAGTTGCCCGAGTACCCACATTGCACCAAAGGTGCTGAGAAGCAGGCTGTGCTGCAGTCCGGCTGAGGACGATGCCCTCCAATGACCAGCTGAACCCCGGGGAGCCATCTGGCAGGCGGCAAAACTGGGGAGCATTTCTGAGCTGGAGGAGCCTCCAGAGCAGATGTGACATTCCCAGTGAGTAATGCGCAGATAATAGCTTGTGATTTCAGGAGCACTGGCAATATTTCATTGCTGTGTGCTCCAGGTTTCACCTTCTTGATAGGGGTGGGTAGAATGGTGATTGATGTATGATAAAAAGTAATTAAAAAAGGAAAAAAAACCCCAAACTATTTCAGTCTTAAAGTATGCTCTAGCAATGAAAGGATTGTGTCATCTGACCTACTTGTGTGGAGAGGTTCATGTGCTGGGTACACTTACCTAGCAGGAAGTTTGGAGGGATTCCAGTGAAACAGGGAATGTTGTGCAATACGCGTGGCTACGGTTCCCCACCAGTTAGACGATTCTTGTGTTTAAGCCATAGATCTGGAGCTATTCCAGGCAATTTGATTTAAAGTAAACATCCTGGATGCAGCGTGTCAGATACTCGCGCAATATTGTTTTAGTCTTTCTCATTTCTCCTGTGGGAATAATCGTTCCATGAAGAAGGAAAGTGATCTAATGAGAGAATTAACTCAAGAGCTTGAACACTGAATTAATCACAGCTGTCTGAGAGGGGAACCAAGGCAAACTCCACAGAGAGCTCCCTGCATTTCCAAGGAAGGAGGCCAAAAGAAGACTTGGATAGCAGTTGGTGATCAAAACAGAGGCAGGAGAGATATGCTTTTAGTAGCTAAATGGAAGCAAAACCCAGCAGAGAGAGTTCCCCCCAACCTCATTTCTCTGAGAAGTTAAATCTCAGTAGCAGAGGATCACTGCAACTTTTTCTTGGAGGTGTTGAAAGCTGCCAGATTGTTGGGGTCTGATCCTAACTGTCCTCACACTTATCTGAAGCAGATGATTGATTTCATAGCTTGGCTCTTTTTTTCACTGTTGTCCAGAGTTCTGCTGCAGCTTCACAGTCGATTAGACCTGCTGGCGAAGGTGACTTCGTCAAGGTGCAGGTCTTCTTTTGCCAAAAGGAAAAATGAGTTGTGCTTTAGAATTATCAGTCTTCAGGCACACGGAACTTTAGTCTTGCCATTAGTAAGGTTTGGCAATGTTTCAATTTGTAATCCAAATCCTAATGCTTTTTAGACTCTTTACTTAATTCTCCTTGTCTAAATCTCTGTGTTCCCTTGGATAATAAAACAGAGCGAACACACAACAGACCCATGAGCTGTCTAGAGCTTGCGGCATTTTTTTAAATAACTCCAAGTTATGCAAACACTTTGAACAGAAAAAAAGGAAGGAAAATAACCAGAAAATATGCATAAATTCAGCTAATTTTATTACCTTTATTTTATATAGTCATTAGATATATACCAGGAGCATGTTAGCTCTCCTAGAAGGTATTGCACTTGGGTGGACAGAGCTTGTGAGCTGATTTCATTGAGAAGATGGACAGAGTTAAACTCTGCCTGATACCCACCACATTCCACAGCCCGTGTGTGCGGTGGGGTCATTCCAGAAGCAGCGCCTCAGTGGAATGTGAGATACGTCATGAACGCTGAGTAACTGTTAGTAGGATGTCTGCAGGTCCTGCATCTGCTTGCTTTGTGAGTTTGGACTTCCAGGGCTCCACATACACTGGAGCCTTAAAAGATTAAAACTTCCACAGTGTTACATTTCGACTGTGAATGGCACAGGTTGCTACTAAGCATCCCAGCTCCTCCGCTGCTCTGCTGTTCCCTTGCCATGTATTGCCCTAGATTATTTTTTTCTTTGATTTACCTTTCCTCAGTGCAAGCATTTTTCATCTTCCTTTTCAGAATTTCACCTTCAGAGGCTTGGATTTAGATCATTTTTATTCCAATCTTGTCCTTCAGACTGCTTGCAAAATCCCTACTTCATTGTCCGAGTAAACAAGTGTTGACTAGAATCAGAACACACCCTTTGGGGTCCCTAACAGAAGACTTGTCTGAGTTTAATGACAATATTCTGACAGTAATATTTTAATATACTTTTTATCCCGTCGTGCATCCGTATTACGGTGATTTCATTTGCACTTTGTTTTTCTCAGTTTGCTTATCAGAATGTTCCATCTAATGTCATCAAAACTCTTAAAAAGCCACCTCTCATCCACAGCTTTCCCTTTTTCTGCAGGCTGGTTGTCTCTCAGCAAGGGGAATTAGCCTGTTTTGGTATTTTTTGTGTTAGATAATCTAACTATTATTTTAACGATTTCATTATCCTTCAAAGGACACGGAAATGTGTTCTTTAATAACTTGTTCTAATTTTTTGACGCTCAGTTTTTTTGCAATATTTTATTTCATAAAATCTGGTTTATAATTTTGGCATAATAACTTTGGTTCAGGGATCACCTTACAAAGTGCAACTGCATTTGCAATGTGGAATAAGGCTCTGAAACAGAACTTGTCCGTGCTAGTCCTAGTTCTGTAATGCTTGCAATGATCAGATAAATATCTTACCGACTCTCTCCCACTGACTCAGTTTGTATCTCACTACTTATTTTCCTCTCGGGTATATTTTGGAGATTAATGAATATTTGTAAAATGCTCCGAGTGAAATCTGTGCATGAAAAATGCAACAGAAGTGGAAAATAGCGTAATTACCGACGCTTATTATTTTTTAAAAAGGAAGCCATATTGCAATCAATAGCCACGGAGAATTATGAGCTATAAAAATAGAGAGAGGACTCTAAAGGTACTACAGGAAATCGTGGCTGGCTAAACTGAAGGTGAAAACAACTGAGTAACCTGACCAAAACAGCCTTGCGATGGCACAAGATACAGTGGGCAAGTTCTGTTAATAATGCTTGGCATTGAACTGTATGCAGGATGAAGTATCTGTCTTACAGAAGGATGATGAAATCCTTTTCCATCTGCAAGTAATTAAAGATGAGGGTCAGCATCCTAAGTTACATTAATAATTTTAAAGCAGCAGGCTCAGGTAACCTATACTAAAGAGCTCTGACAGAACTGCCAAGAGAGATCTCATTTGTAATAATTCCTGGCATTTCGGTGGTCTTTCAGAAGGCGGATAGTATTGTGCCATTGTTTAAGGGAAGAAAATTAAATAAACGGGGCAAGCAGGGTGACCCAGCAGGCTGTGTTACGGTTAACGTGACACCTGCCCCAGGTAGCACAGTACAAAGCTGATGCTCAGCCAGGTCGTAAACAAGTCAATACTTGGCAATATTTATTTTTTTTTTTTAATCAACATTGTCTTGTTGATAAACCCAATGTAATTTATTGATAAAGGTTCTAAGGCTGTTTCCCGCAGGTTAGCGTAGGAACGTATTTCACAACGTATTTCACAAAGCATTTGTTGGACCGTTGTGACATTTTGATAACGATCTTAGCCCAGTCTGGTGTCACTAAGTAGAGAGACATTTCAGCTGTCTGGGCCAGCATGGGTCCAGAAGCAGGGCATGCACTTTGAGCTGTGGTGCATAGCAGGCATTTAGCAAACCAGGTCAGCAATAGCTGGGGATGTCTACAGTCATCAGGAGCCCGGGTCTTTTTTTCTCTGGTTCACCTTCACAGTGCATTGTCGTAGTCTGTTTTCTAGTGTCTTGCATTAATTTTATTTTTTGCTTTATCCAAGTTATCCCAGCCTTTCCATAAATGTAACATCACCATTGATAGCATTTCTGAGCGACAGAGATTTTTTTAAGACGTAAATTGCTGTGAGTATAAAGCAGCTAGACAGAGCAAACGGTGGCTTAGGAAGGTTGGAACATTCACATGAAGGTTTTGTAATACAACCAAGTTCAAAGCAATAAGCCTAAGAACTAAGATCACAGTTCACACCTCTAGGACCGGGGAGCTGTATAGTGGAAAAGAGCAAGGCCGAGAAAAAATGAGGAATTGTACCACATGGACACCGGAGACACGCAAGTAACCAGAACTGTGCTCTTGTAGACACGGGCAGTGCAGTTAGGGCGATGTGCGTAGAGAGGCAAGGACATGGTGCTCTCTCTGTAGGGCACTCTTAACCCTGCCGTGGAGCATGGCTTTGATTTGTACAATTCAGGGAGGATATTGATGACTGGAGAAGAGAAGAACCTGTAAGTATGACTTAGGGAGAGAGGGAATGTCCTATAAGGACACGTGTAAACTAGGACAGAGCTAATTGCTAAGAAGCAGTCTGAGCCAGTTTGTGCACCGCTGAGCAGAAAAGCAATGCCAAATAGTGAAGAACTCTTTAATACAACATACAAATCCCTGTTTAGCAAAAACCAGTGGCTGAAAGCTGAAACAACAAATGGTAAATTAGGGATAACCTTTAACACCGAGGAAAGAATTGATCAGGTGCACCGGACATTTCTCTGTTATCTGGAGTTTTAAATCAAGACTTAAAGCCTTTCTGGATGGTAGCCTGTATTTGAATAAAACATATCTGGATGGGTGAAAGAATGACCAAGAGCTTTGGGACAATTTCTGTGCTAGGGACAACTGAGTAGTTCTTGGACTTTTTGGCTTAGAAAAGAGATGACCTAAAGGAAATATGGTAGCCATGCAAAATTATTTGGGACACAAAAAAGTTACAATGATTTGCTTAGGGTACATCATGACTCGGTGGGGAAGTTAGGAATAGGAGGTAGATGGTCTTGGTCCCTTAGGTGCTGTAGAATCCAGTGCTGTTCAAGAGCATGCAGTAACCACTCTTGTGGGTCATCCTGAAACGAAGCATGGAAGAATTGTTTGTTGAGAGTGGTTTCAAGAGTAATTTGGGCAGAGCGAAGAGAATGAAGTGGAATTGGAAGAAAAAGAGCAGAGACGTGGGCAGAAACAATTGTGCTCTACTTAACCAAAACCATGAAGGAAATCTGTGGCCGTGGTGGTGTTATGGCAGGGAGAAGGCATAATTAATTCTTGAATTTTGAGCACAGCAAAATAAAAAGCAGGAAAACTTCTGCTCTGATTCAGGTGCAATAAAGAAGGAAAGAAAAGAGTTTGTGACATAGAGGGGAAAAGGACTGTCAGAGCTTTACAGAAGACCAGATTCTTGTCCTTTCTTTTCAAACAGTAGAGCTGACAAATTGAGTTAGCATGAAATACAGATGTGAGAAAGTATCATTCTAAAACCAGTTCGGTGCTGGTAGGAGTTAGTCCATTGTTAATATACTGAGAAGCTGGTTGGAAGCAGAGCATGACCTAATGGGTTTAGCATTACTATTGCAGCTGTGTGAAACCATTCCAACAAATAAACAGCCCAGTGAAGAAAGTGTGCTCGGTTTGTAAGATTCTCCCAGTTTAACAGGATGTGCCAAGTCATTGTTTTAACTGTGGGTCAGATCCTTTACTGCTGTAAGGTTCCTGGCCCCATCGGAAGCATTCGGATGATGACGATTTTCACAACTTGATAGTCTGTCCCCCCCCAGTTAAATCCTTCTCATGGTTTCTCTGGTGTTACTGCTGTAAAAGGCCGTAGAGAATGGCACAGTCCTGTCCACTCTACAGCAGTGTCCGAGGGAGTATGGGTGCATAACTGAAAGCAGGATTTCATTCATCATTACCCGATGAGTCCCTCTGGGACTGGTACAGATTTTGTTTTCCCTTTGACTGTAACAGTGATGCTGGGAAGCAGAATTATTGATGGGAGAAACATGATTGGGGCCCTTCCTGACACTTCCATTTGTCAGAGATCATTCTATTTGGAATCATTCAGTGGTATTAATTGCACTCAAAATTATTCTTCAAATTCATATCATAGGAGACTTTTGTACTGCTGTTGTTTAAGGTAAAAGCCCAGTGCAACAGACCGTACTGGCAATATATGGATTCAAGGATTTATGATTCTCGCTCTCTACAGCCACCTGAAGGGAGGTTGGAGAGAGGAGGGGGACAGCCCCTTCTCCCTGGTGAGGTGGGCCAGGACCAGAGGGAACGGCTGCAGGCTGCGCCAGGGGAGGTTTAGGATGGATAGTAGGAAACATTTCTTCACTGAAAGGGTTCTCAACCATTGGAATGCGCTGCCCGGGGCAGTGGGGGAGTCGCCAACCCTGGAGGCATTTAAATGGTTTGTGGACCTGGTGCTCAGGGCCATGGTTTAGTGGTGAGCTTGCAGTGTGGGTCGAAGGTTGGACTAGATGATCCTGAAGGTCTCTTCCAACCACAGACATTCCGTGATTCTGTGATTCTGTGATCTAGTACACCGCAATCCCCTGTTTTACAGGAAGGTTTTTTGAAATACAAACCAAATATATTTGCAGCGTCAGTAGCCAGGCTCACTGACCGTTCCTGCCTGCAGCAGTTCTTCTTCATCTAAGCAGAGCCAGGCACACGGGAACTCATGACAGGAGTGCTGTGTGCCTATGCTAACGATGGGTTTGGGTTGAAGACATGGTGCATTTACTGGCATGGCCTTCCAGAGGTCTCTAGTTCTCCTGCTCCACCTTAAATCAGCAGGTGCTGCCTATGTGTCTCCTCTTTGAAAGTCAACCCCTAGATGTTACCTTCAAGGCTTCTAGTTGTTCAGGTCAAGTCACAAGATTACACCTGTGCTAACCTGTCTGGGAGCTTTGTGATGCAGATGCAAAAACACCAGAGAAAGATTAATATAACCAGGCATTGATTTATTGTGTGCTAGGAAGTCAGGGATAAAGCAGGCTGGCGTGGTGCCCTTAGCCCAGCCCCCACGATGATTTCTCTTGTCCTGACATACATCCACCAGCATTTATCTTCTCTGTTCCCCTTCCTCTCCCTTTAGTTTCTCAAACTTCAGGAGTTTCTTTTGGCAGGCACGCTCCTCGCTGCTGCTGCTGCTGCTGCTGGAGCTTTCCTCTGAGCTTTCGGAGAGGAGATACTTGATTGCCACCGTGTCCTTCTTGTTCATTTGCAAGCAGAGGCAGGAGGATTGGCTCACCTTGAAGGACTCCCCCCACATATTCTGGCACATATCAGTCCCGTTTGCATACATCTGTGTGTCAAATAAGAAAAGCATCAATTACATTTAAAAAGAATTGAGTTAAAATTGGTTTGTACCAAACTGATAAGCATTTATCACTTCAAAAAAAAAATTGCTACTAGGTTATAAAAAAGCAGTCTGCAGTCATTCACCGTCTCGCAGCGTTCCATGCTTCAGCACTTCGGAGATACCTTAAAATGTTACCCGGTCCCACAACTGGCAAAAGAGATTTGCCTGTTGCGAGAGCCGGCGGTTACACAAAGTGCAGAGGATCGACAGCCAGCCTTTTGTTTCCACCCCGGGGCTGACAGCCCAGCTAGACAGACCAAAGCTGTGTGTGAGAGGCTGTACAGCTTGTAGCATGTCAGGACACTCTGACATGTCTCGGGATCTGAGGAGTGCTGAAAGCACCAGACAGTGCTTTGAATACAGGAATCTTTAAAAATCTACAGGCTAGAGACAGCCCCGTGGAGTCCCAGCTCCGTGGGACCTCACTGTGCCTGCTGCAATGTACATAATGACTGGGCAGGACCTCACAGACAAACAGAAGGGACATAACTTAGAAACTGCTTGAAGAAAATATGTTTTCTTCAAGCTTCTGAAGTGCTGCGCCCAGTGGTGCAACAGCCTTTCTGGCTCACGAAATTGTAAACTGCAGCTTCTTGTACTTTCTTCAAGTGAATCTGTCCTGTTCTTGGTACTACGTCATTTTGTAAGGCGTGTGTCACGCGACGTGCGTAACCACAAAACACAGATATTTCTTGTTTGCCGAGCTAGCATTGCGACAACATTCTGTCTGCCCAGCCTGAGTTTGCCTAAAGAGTATTAGCTTAGGACTTATCACGTCCAGCCACAAAGTAGTCAGCATATGCATGTTATCTTGCCTGCATTTCTCCCGTGTGTTTGTGGTTGAAGTTCAATCTTTTCTGTTTCTGTAAAGGAAGCTTTAGGTACTCCCAGAAGAAAAGCTAAGAATGAAGTTGTGGGTGGAAGCGATGGCAGGAGTAGAAGCCTTAGGAACTACTGTGTGGGAGTGTTAATGACTGAAACAGGGGCCCAGGCAGCAGGACTGCTGGGCTCTGCTGCTGGCTGATTCCCTTTGACTGTGTCACCAACATCTCTCTGAAGAAAGCTGCATTTCACTGGTGATACTACAAGTGGTCCTTGCACATGACGCTGATTCTTTAATCCTGCGGTGTTTCTCCTACTGCTGTCATTTCTGGATGGTGTGCTTGTTTACCATCTTTGGTAAACTCATATAAAGATCTGACACCGTGGATCTTGGAGAAGGTGCCTTGTCTTTGCGGTTGGGAGATTTCTTCATGGAAGCCGCTCTGTATGCAAAAAAACCCTAACGATTGCAGATTTAAATCTATTATCTGGAAGTAGGACTGGGCATCTGTAGTCCTGCAGATTCTGCTGCTCCACCTATTTTCCACAGCAAGTTATTTTTAGGAGATGTCTCCCTGTCTCCCCACGTGCAAAACCATGTTGATCTATACTGTGCAGGAAGGCAGATGAGAAGAAATCATAATCATCACTCTTGCCTTAGAAATCTGTCCCGTGTGAAAAACACAAAGTCCGTTCCAAAGAGCCCCAAAGACTGTAGTCGGTAAAATAGCTTTTCCCTTCACAGCATCTCCAGCCAGGGCTCACTCCGTGGATGCTGCAGTTGCTGGAGGAGTGTGGAGGTTGGCTAGTGCACTGGGAGCAATGCAAGGTCAGGAACGGAAAGGTTGCTCCATCTGGTTCTCTCCTTGTGTTCTCAAGGCACGCAGATCTTAGCTGTTTCTTTCCCACTGTTCCTGTGCTTTTTAAACAGCATTAGGGATTTTCTCCAGCTCCTGGATTTCTACCTGCTGTTAGCTAATCATTCCACAAAGTTTTAGAAGCTGTCATGAGGGTTTTCTTAGGTCTGTATGCAAGAGACACGGCTGCATCTTATTCCCGTGTCCCCCTGGCTCTGTCATGTGTATTCACGCTCTTCTACTTGCCAAATTAGTAATTTTATTTTGACCTTCCTCCTAAGTCTGCTTAAAGATCAGAGCATAGCCAAAATCCTGCAGCAAGCAAACAGTGCACAAAGCCAATTTACCAAACATGTCCCTAAATTACTGCAAACGATTCTGATTCTCCAGCTTCTTGGAAAGTGTTCTAGTCTGTGCATTAACATTGCTTGGGGAGCACCCAACTGGGAGGACAGTGACAAAATGTGCCTCGTTTTAGCCAGGCTAAACTGGCCATGATCCATTCTGCATTCGTAATATTCAGCATTTGTTCCAAATAATCATCACAACCACTTGCATATGTCGAATGTAGGGCCGCTGATTGCTCCTCTGTATGAGCGGAGGGCCTCAAAAGGAAGTAAGCTTCTGTCCACAGTGCTCTGATACTGGAGAACCCGCTGTGCGTCTGGGTTACAGTAACTTTCTGTTTCATGAGTTGAGTCCAAACCGAGCAAGCCCAGTGTTTGCCTATCATGTAATTTTCATCTGGAAAATGTGGGGTTTTTTAATTTCTCTGAAGAAATTTCATCTTCATTCTTACTTACCAGGGAAGCCTATTTTTGGTGAAAAACATGGGCAGTTTCGGGTGTGGTTCTATTTAGTTTAGGAATAGCTGCGCCTGGCTTCAAGTGATAAGACCTCTGGATTTGCTGCATGTTTTTCCCACAGATGGTATATTTTCTTTAAGAAATAAGTACAAGGCAATTCAAGGTTAAAAACTCCTATCTCTGGACCAGGGACAGTTTGAACAGGGACTGGAGATTATTTATGGAGATTATCATTTCGTTTTTCACTCATCTGGAACTACTGATGATTTAGCACATCTGGGAAACTGAGCTGTAAGTTTCCGCAGCCCATTTGGTTTTTTGGCCACCTTCCTGAGCCTGCTGATTAGTGTCACTTTTGCAAGGCAGACAGCAATCCTGCACTAACTGGACTGTGACTTCCAGAAGTCATTTCAGTAACTGATATAAGTGGAAGTACATGCACTTGAATTGATTTCAAAACAACGAATCTGGGACTGCAAGCCTTGCTACCAGTCCCTAAGCACTACACTTAAATTTAATTTGCTTCTGCAATTTGGAGAGTTTTCATGGACTCTGTGAAGTTCAACTGTTAAAAATACTGAAGTAAGTGTAGCAGTGGTGAGTGATATTATATTGCCCTGACGCTAAACTTACCTGAGTCACTAGAACAAAATCCTACCTGACTCTTGAAAGGTTTGCAGATCAGGTTGCAGGCAACCTTGCTTCTCTAAGTCCTTTCAGTTCTCTTTTCATACACTTCGGCTCCTAAAATTAGTTATCCCAACCACTGAAGCTTCTCAGAAAGATGGGAAGAGCTCTCCGAAAACTCCTCAGTGCTGCTCTTTAACCATCAGAGTTATACAGAACCAAGGTAGCTCTGCCTAGCCATTGGCAGACGCAAGGGGGAACATGCAGCAGAGACTTGATAGGTGTAGGAAGGGCAAAAGTGAGGTAATTAGAAGAATGCCAGGACTTAGGGGTTTGGAGGATGGAGAAGGACTTGACCATAACAAGGTAAAACGGAGAAAAGGGCAAAGATGCCTAACAGGCAAGAAAACCTTAAGAAATCTTTAGTGATTTGGGAACTTACCTCCCAATTTAAAAAGACAGAGGTCTGTAAAGCCCCACATTGCATCAGGAACTGTATAAAATGCACCTCAGTGTCCGTTGTAAGAACAAAGTTCATTTCTTTTACTTTCTAAAGCCCACTGTGGTTAAAATGCCAGCGCTGCAGGTTACACCCACGTATTCAGGGAAAAAAAGAGAACTCTTAATGCCATTTTTTCTGCTTCAGTTGATCAGGTTTTCTCACCTTACTGTATGGAATACATTTATTCTTACAGCGGTTTTCTCCACTTTCATCCCATTTCCAGTCTGTCAGCCAGTTATGAACACATATGGAGTCATCTTTGCAGGCTTCATACCTTGATGGAGATTAGTGGGGAAGATACAGTTATTTCTCTCCCTTTTTTAGGGTGGACTCAGGTTCAACTCAGAAAGTCTACACGGGCTATGCCAGTAACGTGGCACGGCTGCACAGTGCAGCTTAGCAACAGATCTTCCAAGAAATGTGCACAGTATCTTAGCTTGACACGTACGTAAACTCTGAGCTGGCCAGGAAGATCTACATCCCAATGAAAACTAAACAGTTCCCCCACTACGTTTTATACTCAGAGACTTCAGGGAAGGGCTCATGTTCTGAGGAGAGCAGCAGCACTCGCTCCTGCAGAGTTTCCTGCTCGGTTGCGTTCGCTGATGTTCCTGAGTGGAAGAAATACTGTGTAGGAGGGACTTTGGTGAATGCCGACGTTCAGTCTTGTGGGGGAGCACAGGCATGCCGAGAGTGAACTGTCACTCGAGGGAGATGTGTGGGAGGTTTGTATTACTGAATTAAAATGGGGAAAGAAGAATGCTATTTCCTGGGCAGGGGGTTCCTGTGAGGAACGTGCACTGAAATAAGGAAAATCCACAAAGAACAAAATTGTGTAATAGGCTGTCAGTCTCAGAATGACATTTTCAATGAAGCTGAACTTGAATTGAAGGAGGAAAGATAAGAGTCTTGTAGGGTATAGGTCTAAAATGTTAAATGTAAAGCTATTTTTAACTTGTAAGCCTATAAATGGCCTGGAATGAGTACAGTGCAACTGGCTGGTCTATGTGATGAGAGATCTCATGATGTACTATTATCCTACATATTTTCCTTCCTTCCACTTCTTTTTGTGTTCTACTTTGTGGCTCTTACCTTTCTTAAGGATCACTTCCTGCAAATCAGTTAACATCTACTTAAATTTAGTTTCAGTGGCTTCAGGAGGACTCTTCACACCAGTAACTGGGAGTGCCAAACCCATGAGGCACAGCTTTCAAAAAGTTAGCGTCATTCAGCACGGTATTTGTAAGATTACTTTGGATATATTTCCTGTTTGTCATTTTTAATCTCAGAGCCACATTTCCAAAACTATTTTCATATCACAAGGGCTGCAGACTTACGTTTGGTATGAAGAATGAGGTTGTCACCTGGTTACAGAACTACAAGAGCTAGACGTTGCAGCACCTTTGCGTGTACTGAAAGGTAAGGACGTGGCCATCTGCAGAACATTCACATAGTTTTTCTGGGATTTTTGGAGGGAGAAAGAACAGCAACAGATGGAGGGCAACCAAGACCTGAACTACACAGGTCTAGGGCAGGAGACACATTCTCAAGTACATGTGGTCAGGTGGAGGTGCTCTGCTGGAAATACAGACTGGATAAGTTAATATAATGTGACACTAATAGGCAGATCCTACCAGTCTGTGCCATGACTGGATTTGGGTAGGAATAGGGACTATAACTGGTTTGTTGTTTTTTTAGCTGCTGCATGTACCCTGACTGAGAAAAACACCCAGAGGTAACTCCCCAGTGACAGCTGATTCTCTTACACTCCTCACTTTGCCTGCTTGAAGTGACACCAGTTAGAAACTTCAGTGCACACTTTTTGTTAATCACCATCGATGAACTCTCCACATATCAGCATCAGATTCAGCAACTAGCCCTTGATTCTTCAAGCCATGTAGGCATGAGAAGAGAAGGCATGTCCTTTTCCTTACGCATGCATTTAGGTTCACCGCTGTCTACAAGTCGATAAATATCTGCTGTGAGCTGCCTAATACTACACTTCCACTTAAAGCAGTTGTGCTATTCCCACATTCTTCCTTTTTTGGTTTTCTTTCTTATTGGGCTAAGTATTTTTGAGCCTGATAGGTTCCCAGAGCAGGGTTGCTTCACAGCCTCTCAGTGCTGAGAGCGTGGGGACAGGGTAGGGGAAAGAATGAGCAGCCCTTGGGGCTGAGGAGAGGGCAGGACTGCTTCTTTTGCAGTTAGCATCCCCTTCAGTTATACTTTTCGAAGGACGAATCTGTACTTCAGAGTTTTACTGCGCTGAGGCATTCATGCTATGCACCTGGTTTCTGCAGGAATTTGAATTAAATATGTGTATTAAAGTATTTATGTTTTTATTCACTATTATCTATTGAACCATCTGATGAAATGTTTCCTAACTATGATTATTGCCTGACTCTATTGTTACGAGTTTTTCTTTGTCTCAGAAGCAATTATGAAGCTGTTTAAGAAAAATCTTATGAACAGTCGGATTTCTGCTCTCCAGAAACCCGTAAGTGGTTTATCCAAATATTAATTAAAACCTGTGAGAAGCATAAACTTAAATACATAAAAGATCATCCCTGAACATACTAGTTTCCTGTGTGCAATGGACAGGATATTTTTATCTTAAAGCTTCCCCCCCCCCCCTTTTTATAATTCGCTCTTTCTCTTTTAAAGGGCACAGGACCCTTTCCCAGGTGGATCAGAAAATGGCTTGTATATCAGGCTCTTTCAAAAGCAATAGTTTTAGGACTAGTGGGAGCAAGGAATCCAAAGACAATAAGAAGAAAAGGAAGGCCCCAAGCTAGTCAGATGAATTTCTTTTAAATGAAGTCACTGCTCATTCAGAATCCTCTGCACATTTCTGGCCACAAAGCCATACCGTATGCAGCAGGCACACTCACGGCATGTGGGAGAAAGTAGGTCACATCACTAGCAGTGCTACAGCACGCTAAAGGGACTTCAGTGAATAGAACATAAAAAAATGTTACTTTAAATCACCAGGAAGAGTGGGAATTCTGCCCAGGCTCTTTTCTAGCCTCGGGCCTTAAGCAGGGTGAGGGAGCAGGGCTGACATTGGCACTGGGCTGGCACACTGACCAGCATGTGCTGTAATGGGTCATCAGTTTGGGGCGAGTTCAGAGAAGGGCAACGAAGCCGGTGAAGGGTCTGGAGAAAATGTCTTGTGAGGAGCGGCTGAGGCACCTGGGGTTGTTCAGTCTGGAGAAGAGGAGGCTGAG
>JAAGNO010015930.1:18067-29549 GCA_033439905.1 Ceryle rudis
AGATGTGGCACTTCAGGCCATGGTTTAGTGGTCCTGACAATATTTAGTAGACAGTTTGACTTGATGATCTTGAAGGTCATTTCCAACTTTAATGATTCTGTGATTCTATGATCATTACATTTTTGATTCAGGCCAGGCATCTATGACGCCAACAGGGGCTATAGATCACTGCTCGGTATTTATTGTGAGTAGAGCCTACTCTCTGCCAGGACACTCTATGCTGGAAAAGGGTCAGTTTTTCCTGTGCAGCAGCTCTCTTTCACACCCCACATTTTCCAACAATAAAAGTTAAAACTTCTGTTTACCTGGAGGTTCTGGAAATACTCAGGGGACGCCGAGGGTTTTACTCTTTCGTATTGACCACCATGGACACTTTGGTGTAAATCTCACCTGTACTAAGTCTGGCTTAAACCACTTCATAGATGCAGACTAAATTTACAGGGTCTATTTTCTTTTGTCTGTGTAACTTTGGTTCATCAAAGTGTAACTTTCACTGGATATAGCAGTTTGGTGATGACTTCGTGTGCTACTTGTTTTGGGATATGTTTATTGTAGATGTTGGTATTGTATCGCTTTGACTGTGGGATCTATTCTAAATCTCACTGGCAACTCCAGTGCTTTAATATCTAAATGCTTTCAAACTTTGGTGATATTTGGTTCCGAGCTTTGAGATTCTGAGCACTGAGGCAAATTCAAGGTCTCAGTTTTTACCTTCAAGGAGATCAATAATCTGGATTCGGTTTAGAAGATGACAAAAAAATTAGGAAGGAAGACTGCATGTGAGAAATCTGTTCCTGAGGCACGTGGAGTTTCCTAACCCAGAACTAAAATTCATGGCTAGAGGAAACTCTGGGGAAGCTAAGAAATACATCAGCCCTTCTCCCTATCTTCCATGACACATCCAAGCTATGCTTGTTTCTTTCTCTGGCACAAAGCAATGGAGACATTAAAGACAAAACCTACCACAAGACCGCACTGCGTACATGACTTTGCCCTTGGAGAGAAGATGGGAGTGAAAATGTGTCCATGTGTCAATAATTTTCAGGTTGTGTAACCACCAGGGAAAGCTCTGTCCAGAGCAGTGCAAGAGAATCTGATCGGGTGCTCCTGTGTGTTCTGTATTTCCTGTGCTTCCGAGAAAAGCTCTTTTATAACATTTTTAGCAGCATTAAAATAGTTTTCCATGATTTTCAGAGCAGCCTAAGGGATTCAGACATTCACAGCTCATTGCTTTTAAAGGATGCTAGCAGTTCTAATCCTACAGTGTGAACACAGCCTGTGCTGTCTGGACTGTTCTTCACACCAATTTAACCAGTCAGACAAGTTACTGCAGTTACTGGGCACAACATTAATACGGTGCTGAGTTTTATATGTCCCATGATGACATTATGTAAGATCCAACATCTCAAAGCAGGGAGCAATGTATGCTGGATATGGACCACCAAAAAAAAATCTCCATACCCCACCTGGATGTAATGCCCCTACCCCAAGACTAAGGACAGACGGGTGCTGGCTTGTTCCACTACATGTCTTGCACTCAGAAAATAATGTGATTCCCTGATGCTGTATTTTGGGAAACCAAGTTAAATGCTTGCCCATTGCTGTTCATATTTTTAGCATTACTTGGTTGCAGTTTTCTCTGAGATTCAGACTTTTAGAAGTGATTTTAGAAAGAGGGATGATGGGAGGGAAAAGGCCAAGTGTGAAAAATTAAGGAATTAAGCTGATTTGTTATATGAATTAATTGAAACTAAAGAGGAAGGGGTTGCTTTCATGACTTTTTAGTGCATTCTCCACTCCGAGTGTGGTGAGGCACTGGAACAGGTTGCCAAGAAAAGTTGTGGATACTCCTGCCCTGGGAGTGTTCAAGGCCGGGCTGGATCGGGCTTTGAGCAACCTGGTCTAGTGGTGCCCATGGCAGGGAACTAGATGATCTTTATGATCCCTTCCAACCCAAACTATTCTGTGATTCATATAAAAGAAATGTATCATATCATCATCAAGTATTTAGATTTAAAATGCTAACTGCATAAATGCTATCTCACGGGCATGGACTTTTCAGACTCTCACTGCTGGTAGTGCCTGTCAGCTCGGTGAGAGCTCCTCCATCACGTCGGGCAGTTCTGATGGCACTGCACTGCATCCTCATGAAAAGCAGGGCAGCGCTGTCCCCAAGTCATTCAATTCTGACAGTTTGCTGACTGAATCCTGCATTCAGCCTGTGTCATTATTATTTTGGGGGTTGTAGCTTTGCAGAGGAAAAAGTAGAGATGGCAAACAAGAAATGAAGGGGAAGAACAAGAGAAAACACATGAAGGTGGTGCAACACCATCGAATCTTAGTGCCACTTGACTGGGGGATCTGTGCTTCATCCATCCGGCTCCTTGACACCCTAGTAACACAGCCATACTAAAGCTAAATAAACCCACTTTGATATAAAGCTGAACCTACCAGTCATCACAGAAGCTTTGACACAGTGGAACAGACTGGATACCAGCAGTGCGGCTGGGATGGATCCAGCGAGCAGCGTGTGGAGAACACCGGTAAAAGCACTCAATTTTCTTTGTGAAATCTTCACAGCTGTGGTGGGTGAGAAAAGCCACAAATAAGCCTGTTTCTTAGCATCAGGTTTTCTAGGCCTGCTTTGATGTGGATGCAATACTACAGATGAGGAGAAAGACCCAGCAAAGCATCCTTCTGTCCTCTTAGCGTCTAGGTTCCAGACTCAGCCCTTTGGCATCGCGTACAGACTCTGACCGCGCGATTGCCATCGCCAGCCTAAGAGCGCACAAATGTTTCCGTGCATATTTCAGCCCTGTTTGTGTCAGCTTTCTGTAAACTTTTGAGGCCTTGAGTTTTCCTGGCAAGAACGATTCCAGGCAATAATAAAATGTAGTTTAAAACCATAGTACAAAACGTCTTCTGTGCTGTAGCCTCACGGTTTCACTACTCTTTAGATTTTCCCACAGCCCATCTGAAGTTACTTAAAAACACATACTGTTGCCGCTCTTCTGGGAGAGGCAGGCAACGGCTGTTACTTCAGCACATCTGGTTTTGCTTAATTGTTTTGTACTTTCATTCTTTTATTTCTCTAACTTGCCATGTTTCACAGCTCTAACATCTAACGGGATACTCAAAAACTTAATTAAGAAGACATTCTTCACGGTTACAAAACCCACAGGACTACAGGAATTTTTATTCTAAATATTCAGAAGTTTCATTTCTGGACTCGTGCGTTTTGTTTCAGAGGTTGAATCATAGAGTCATAGAAGCATAGAATACCAGGTTGGAAGGGACCTCAAGGATCATCTAGCCCAACCTTTTAAGGTAAACTATCGATATATACATAGCTTAAATGAGCTGGCCCAACACCCTGTCAAGCTGAGTCTTAAAACTGTCCAGTGGGGGGGAATCCACCACTTCCCCTGGGAGATGATTCCAATGTCTAATCGTTCTCATGGTGAAAAATTTTCCTCTGGAGTCCAATCGGAATCTCCCCAGGAGTAACTTGTACCCACTGCCCCTTGTCTTTCCCCCGGGACTCCTTGAAAAAAGGGGGGCCCATCTTGGCAGCCCCCTTTGACGTACTGGGCCATGACAGTAAGGTCTCCACTAACCCTTCTCTTCTCGAGCCTGAACCAACCCAGTTTTCTCAGCCCTTCTTCACATGACAGGTCTTCCAGTCCTCTGACCGACCTCGTGGCCCTTCTCTGGACTCTCTCCAGCCTTTTTTCGTACAGCGAGGGCCAAAACTGAACGCAGGACTCAGCTGAACTGCTTTCTAAACAAAGGAAGAAGCCTGCTCTGTGGTGTCTACAGTCATGCTCACTGGTATATGCTGGTTGCTTTGGAGAGCTACAGAGGTGCGGTGTTGTTCTTACCTACTGGGTTTATGGCTGCTTTGCATTGCTAGATCTGGTTCTATACTGAAAGCAAACTTGGAAAAACCATAACCCTTTCTTGAGAAAATGTTATAAATCCTGCACGAACAGCATGTACTTAGGGATTCATGGGCTTTTGTGAGAGAACCGTCAGACAGTAGGCCGGGTATAGAGAAAAACTGATGGGAACGAGGCCGGGTGGCATCATCTTTAGGACAACCCAGGGACAGTCCATCGGCAGCTGCAGGGGGAGTTACCGTTAGGTATGTGGCTGCTACAGCACAGATCTATTGAACCCGCAATAGACAACATCAAAGCTGACTTACGATTTACTGAGCTGCCCACATCTGTTCCAGTAGCTGTTGTTTACTTTAATTACTGGGGAATGAGCCAATTGCTCCGTGAAGTCTGCGTAGCAACAGGAAGCTGTTAGGAATGAAACAGAGATCCTGCAATAAGGATTTTCTTTAATACTATATTTGGAAGACTCAAAATGTCAGATGAGCTGCTTTGGCCCATAACATGATAAAGTCTCTTAGTACTAAGTAGAAGATGTACTCAAACTCATAACGTTTTTGGTTTTGGAAGTAGCAGGGTAAATGCCAAGTGAGGCGAACTGGTGTCAACAGTGCTTTGTCGAGGTGTGCCCAGAGAACCCCAAGAATCTTACTAGTGTCCTGCCAGCTGTTATGTCCCGAGGGACACTAACTTTGAAAGCTACCAAACCGAAAAAGAGAGTTGAAGAAATGTAATAAAGACTCTACTTTGCTCAGTATAGGGTTTTGATTTCAACCTTTCCCTTTTGATTTCAACCTTTCCCATTTCGTGTCTGCTACTATTGATTAATTTTTATACTTCATGACAATAAACTTAACTCATCTTTGCTGTAAAATTCTTTTAAGCAGATGGAGCTACAGGAAAAGTAAACTGCATCAGAGGTTTTTAAAGGAAACAAATGAAGTCAGTGAGAGTTTTGCAATTGACTTTGTTAAGAACCAGAATCTTACTCTTGGTTTGCAAGCAGCAAAATGCCAACGAAGGCAGCTTTTCAAATGCAAGGTATACCACATCTTATATATTTTTGAGAAATGAAGGGAGCTGCTAAAACGAGTAGTGCGTACAAAGCTGTACTTCTAGAGTATGGCTGGCAAACATAAAACCACTCTTACATCTGGAGTACAGAGTGCATTCCTGCATATTCGGCTCAGGACTTGGCTTCAGTTTGTGGGTGCCCCCTTCCAGACATCTATATTTTTGGCAGGTAGACGATGTTATGACAGCGAAGAGGGTGACAGCAAACCTCAGCATTGTTGTTCAGTTCCTTTTCCTGCACGGAGAGAAGTCTTTATTTATATTTCTAGGAGAAGCCACAACTTTAAAAGCGAGGACTTCTTTAAAAAAGCTACATAGATAACCAAACAAAATATGCTCAGCAGAGACGCACAAATAAATATGAAGACACCCGTTGTCCCTTTCTCTTTGCTTGTATCTGAACACTTATTTTTGAGGCTTGGTGGCAAGTGCTAAAAACCATCGATAGTTCAGGCTGTTTATCAAAACGCACTATAATTTTCAGCATTTAAGACCATTATTTTATATTTCTTATGCTGACCTGAATTTATCTTTCAACCCTTTCAAGAGACGTTTCTCTGCTTCGCTAGATTTGAAGAAAAGATTAATTAGGTCTAAAACTTGCAGAGGTCTTTTGCACACTTGGAAAGCAGACATTTAATACAGCTGCAAGGGGGCTAGTGGTGGTCAGCTCCTGAGCTGGGGAAGTTACACTGGTAGCGTGTCTTTGTTGAGGATATGCTAATTTATACTTCAGAATCTGTTCCATTATTTTCTGCCTCTTCTGTAGAGTTTGGTCAAAAATGCACAATAAAAACACTTTGTGAGACTAAAATTTCTGTAAACGCAGACTGTGTATTAGTGAGCTGTAGAGAAATCTAGAACCTCTGACATAAACCAATGCATAATTCTTTATACATGTTATTATTTAACCCTTCATTCTTTAGTTAAATATTCCTGATAGTTCTTTTGGATAATTTTGCCTGAATAAGGACTGCAGCTCCTCTACCTAGACTTTTCAGATACAAAGAAAACAACACGTTACAGAAGAAGAAAACCGTCTCTCCAGTTTCTCAGTATTTTCTCACCTCTTTTGCTGTCCTTCTGGGTGATGCTTCTCCCTGGAACAGGAACACGTAAATTGCTTTTCCACTTTATATACACACCATCTGACACCAGTGCTCCAGAATTCATTTGCCCTAGAAGAGTTCCTTGACCTTTTGGAATGCTAACATAGATTTATGTCAGAAGTGGATGCAATGACCAGCACATAATGCCCTTTTATTGCTTGCAAATGTCGACATGATAAAGAGGCAAGTACAAACATAGGTTAGAATTAGAAAAGCAAAAGCTTTCTTATATACCAAATACAGCTGCCCCCCTGCCTGATTTTTTCCATTATTAATAATTGCATTATTAATTATTTGATTAATTTCTACAACAGTTTCACGGGGCTCTTATCACAGATTAGGACTTCACTGAATTTGAGACATGAAAACCAACGTTTCCTATTTCAGCCTGACTGGCTTAGTTTTGACAATAGACGATGACGGCTTCCCCTGGCTTACACAGTGATCTTACTGCAGCTTCTGGAAGAGAATCCATGTCTCCTGATTCCTGGTCTTTGCTCTTTCTTCATGAGATCCCTTATAAAACCTGCTGCTGTTCACTGTGCTTGCTCTTCCTGCCTCTTAGGTAGCCTGCAACCGGTGTCACAACCACCACAAGAAACTGTTGCTCGTACCATTGATAGTGATTCCTGATGGGATTTCATTACGAGATCTGCTTTCTGCATGGAGGATTCTGCACCTGAACGTAGACCCTTGCACGAGGTAGACGTGGCGATTACAAACAGTTGCACTTACTTTCATAGGTGAAATCTTGCCGAGTACTGTAAGGAGCAGCACCACTCGGTACCTTGCAATTATTTAGATGCATAAGGAAAGTAACATCTGTTGGGTTTGTGTTCAAAACAGAACCCTGGTTTGCAGATAATACTCCCGGGGCCATTATTTACAAACCTTTTTTTGCTTGAAAAAACAAACATTGGCACAGTGGAAGCATGGTACGAATCTCATTGAGCAAACTCACTGAGCATGATAATAGAACACTCTCTATAAGCTATAAGCAGTGATTCCTACCCTAACTCTAATAAATGCCTCAAGGCAGAAGTCTCGCTGGCCTAAAAAGAGCCATTTCCAGATCAGTGGAAACTGAGTGATTTTTATGTTCCAGAATGAATTTAATTAAGGCAAATTTAAAGAATGAACTTAATTAAGGCAAGTTTAAAAAGTCATAAAGTAACTATAGGAGAAGCTGAAGTCAATCCAATGCCTTATCACCCACACCGTCACCTCACGTGGCTTGATCTAGCGGTGGCTGGAATTCATGGAGCTCCTGGCTGATGCGTATTGTAGAGGATTCGTGCATACTGCTCAGCACTTGGATCTGTGTAGTCACACAAAATAAAGACCACTCTGTAACTCGAACGCTCACTTTCAACATTGTGATGAGTGGCTGGGCTACCCAGCCTGGCAGAACGCGCAGGAACAGTGCACGCTCTGTGCCTTACTGCTTGGTTTGCATGAAATATATGCGCACTCGTAAAGGTGGGAGCATGCCAGGGGGTTTCTCGTACTGCCTCTGTTCACTGAGTTGACATACAAATTATGTTAAGCTATAGGAAACTGGGATCTCTTTCAGGCTTTGAGTATGAGCCAAGTGGGACCACTTGCTGGGAGATTAGGCAGAATTTCTAGCAGCAGGAAGGAAAATTGTCATATGTTTGTGATTCTCAGACTTGGCTTTGGTTAGTGGTACTTGTAAGCACGCTCAGGCTAAGGTGCATTTAGAGGTCTCAGCTATGTGTCAAGTCCTGAGAAGTGAATCTTGATTCTTTTTTCCTAAAGTATTCTCCCAGTAGTTATTTTGTGTGATGTCTTATACTGAGAAATTTGTTAAAGGAAGTTTTTTACTCCTTCCCATACCTGAATGGGTCATTTCTCTTTATTTGTTAAAATCTAACTCATTTTCAAGTAGTCAGTGATGTTCTTGTACTTTTAAGACTCCTGCTGCCATTTAATTTTAACTTTAATGTCAATGCCCTGTAACTTCTAGTCATCTTTTCAAGAGCTAAAGCATGCACGATGTTAAGAGGAAGAGTTAAAGCATGCGACGCTAAGATATCAACAAAGAGAGCAATTCAGGCACCACAACATTAAACCATTATTATTACCATCATCTGATGATAGATAGAATTGACAGCAGCCTGTGATGCTCATAGCAGCGCGCGTCTATTCCTACATCGCGAGAGCCGTCTACCTGAGGAAATTCCTGCTGGCAAGAGCCATTAGCAGAAAATGAGGGGAGGGAAAAGAAAATAAATAAATAAAAAAAGCTAGTTGCTAACATCCCAGCTTCTGGCAATCGGCTTAATAACTTTGTCAACTGACATCTCCTAACGCAACGTAGCAATTCCTGTTTTGTGAGTCACATCTCTTTGATGACCGAAAGGAGCTTTTACGGTTTTATATTCTTGGTAACTGCACAGCCGATGTGGTTAAGGGAAAAATTGTTTGCACTTCCAGCCAGCGACAATTGCCAGATCCATTTCTCTTCTTGGCATCCTGAAAGTGTAACAACAATGTGACTGGAGGGAGCCTGAGTTTCAGGAGCGTAAATTAGAGCATTTGGCCTGTTATAGCTTTGCTATCGATGGCAATGTGTGCTAATGAAATGAATCTGTTTGTTCCCCGTATCTCAGCGTGAGCCTGCATGCTCACGAGTTGGAAGGGTTTTTCTTGTTAACTGCAACAAGAAATGTAATTAGGAGCACAGGTTGTTATCTAATTTAGTGTCATTCCTGAAGCTTCTTCGCAGAACTGCATTTAAGGTTGCAACAAGGGCACATGATCTGATGATCAGTTAAGTGTATCTTCTTGACTTGTGCTGCGTTAGACTTCAGAACCAAGAGTTCATATTCACAGCCTCTCTCTGTCGAACGGATCGTGTCACAAGTCAAGCTGAATGCTGAAGGAGACACTCCAGATGGACTCAGTCTGGCACTCCTGACTTGGGGAAAAAAGCTGAGGTCAGATCTTAACGCTACAGGATTTAAGGTGTGATTCGTTTCTCTTCACTTTGGTGGGGCTGGGATTTCTCCTTTGATTTTGTCTGTGTAAGGAATATATCACGGCGCAAAGTAAGGCGTACTTGCTCTATTTGAGAACACAGATGTTGCTGAGCTAGTTCTCCAACAGGGCACAGGAATGACAAAAGCACCAGTGATTTTATATAACCAAGAGAGTGAGTCAGTGGGGGGGGAGGGGGGGAAGCAGATATTTTAATGAATAGTAGGCTTAAAAAGCAATCACAACCCGAACAGCAAAATCATCATTGTAAAAATGTTATTTTAAGCCCTGTGTTATGTTTTTCAAAATTAAAGGGGACAAAAACCTACTTATTTTAGCTTATTACTGAGTTGAAAGCACCTCTTGAAAGCATAACTGGATGCTCATCCTTTGCCCTAGTCTTTCATTTGCCCTTCACATTCTGCTGGTGTCTGTTACTGTGAGGTTCCTGAACCACTAACAACGATGGTTATTTTTTCCACAAAGAAAAGCTTTGGTTCGGATGGCTACTGGCCGTGTGGTGTGATGTGGGCTCTCACAAGTGACAAAAGAAAATCTAGGTCCAGCTTGACCTATAGTCCAGAATTAACCAACTGCAACCTTGCTTCTGATTTAGACCGTTAATATTTGATTGAATTTTTCCACAATCATGAAGGATTAATTTGTTCTTAGAGGAGCCTAAGTACTGTTTTTAAAATTTATACTTCTGAGTATTTATTATTCGTGCAGAGGCAGTGCCTAGATGTTGGGACGTGGTGGGTTAAAGTACGTGGTGCCAGTACTGCGTTATGGATGGCCCTGTCCCGTTGCCCCCTCTTCCTGTACTGCCCCTTGCCCTCCGCTGTGCTGGCACAACCCAGATGGGGGAACTGATCCAGAAAACAAAAGTCCAGTGCTTCCCCCTGCCTCCAGTGTTTCCAGCCAAACCAATTTCCCTGCTCAGTTTACAGCACAGCTGTGGAAGAGTCGTGGTGCTGTGAGGACAACGGTGGTTATCACAGAGAGACAAACAGGGACAGTACTTAGGTCACAGCTGCCAGCCTCTAAGTCCCACTGTGGTGCCATTCTGGTTTGGGTTTATTTTATTTTTTTTTTAATCATTATGTTGAACACCTTGCAATCAAAATTAAGAGCCAGTAAGTCTATAAAGACAACAAACAATGCAAGCACGAGGTAACAGTGAGATCATACTGGTCAACATATTAAAGGACCACAACCACCAGATTAATCATTGCTGTGCTTTTCCTGTCAGTATGACAGCAGCGATGAATTTTAAGGAGGACGTGGCCAAGGTCCATGTAGAGTCTCTGTAGACATCCCCGAGGAATGACTCCCAGCCATGTCATAGTTCTCGCTAGCTTTACTCATTGCCCCGTGACAAATCTGTGGTTAGAAAAATGACAACACTCATGGAAAAGGCATTTCTTTCCCAGTATCTTTCTTGACATTGTCCCCTCTCTGCATCCCGCAGATGATTCCCCTCTCTGTTGTTCAATCAAAACCCATTTTCACTTCCAGTTCCCTCCTCAGTTTACCTTCCTGTCTGTTCTCTTTCAACACAGAGACGTTTCTTGAAGTGTCCCAGTTCCAGCCTCCGCTGCATACCTGCTGGATTTCCATGGCTTGCTTTCTTGTATTTGTCACCTCCTATTTGGGAGGCATTTCCCTAAGTAACAGTACAACTATGTGTAAGCCTCCCCCTGGCCCTTCTTTGATCTCATCTTCCTCTGGATGCCCAAAGAGAGTGACAAGTTAGGATCTGGTGCCACCCCTTCTGGCCAGCACCTCTCCCTTCCCCACGGGCTTCCCTCCCTGGACCTTTCAGATGGAGGGAGCGATACGCGTACTGAATTTGTACGCGGTTAGCACCTCGGGGGAACCGCTCGGCTGTGGCAACCGCTGTACAGGGAGGTGCAAGCTGCTGTATACACTGGTCTCCTTCTGTCTCTTTAAAGCTGTAATGAGTTGATGAGCTTTTGCTGCTAAGCAGTGCTGTTAACTTAGCTACTGCACTAAGCTCTCCCTAAACCTCACAGCTATACGTTTAACCCCTGATATCTATTTGCATATTTACATCGTTCACTTCCTTATCAGATGTAAATATGATACCTAAACCAAGGCTCCAGCAGTGCAAAGCTGTCACTTTGACATACTGCTTCACCACAACGAGGATCCATGTCTTTCACGGTGTATAAAAAGGAAAACAGTTGGAATACAAATCCTATCCAGATAGGACTAGACTTTTGCCATATCTAGATCTAGTAATGGCCATCCTGGATGAGATTGTCGATTGGTTTCCTTCATTATTTTGTCCCCGAGACTGACTAATAGCAGTTTCCAGGAATAATATCCTGTATAAATACTCTTATGGAATAACCTGCATTTAAGGTTATTTATATA
>JAAGNO010015931.1:0-13025 GCA_033439905.1 Ceryle rudis
CTGGCTCGGGCAGGCCGTTGGCTGGAGCTGGTGGGAGGGAAAGGAAAGGGGAGGAAAAAAAGAAAGAAATGGGCAGAAAAGGAAAGTTCTCTGGGCTTGAATGGGTTTTGAGAGAGCAGCCCTGTCCTCCCATCTTGGGCACCATCTGCCCATCCCTGCCGAGGATGGTTCTTCCCGAGATCTCTCCCGTTACTGGTTTTACCTGCAGCTCGTGGCAGCCCAGGCTCAGCACAAAGCCCAACTGAGCTCTGGCACTGCCTCGGCACAGGGCGGGGAACCGGGACCCCAGCAGTCCTGTCCCTAGAGCCCTGGGGATGGGTGAGCTCCCAGCAGGGCATGGGCGGGGAATGCCACCCCTCCTGCAGCCGTTCACAACAGCTCCCAGAGACACCAGATCACGGGGGAACAAACACCACATCACGGGGGAACACCAAATCAGGGGGAACCAAACACCAGATCAGGGGGAACCAAACACCACGTCACGGAGAAGGAAACACCAAATCATGGAGAAACACCACATCACGGGGGAACAAACACCCAGCATGCAGGTTCCCCCCAGGGCTGTGAGCTGCCCCAGCTCCTGGGTTGGATTCCCACCCTGCCCCAGCCAGGGATGCCGGGGGAGTGCAGCAGCTCATTGACTAATCGCTGGTGGTGGCATTTATACCACACTAACCACAGTCTCCTCAGCCCGACCAGCAGCTGACTGTGGCAGGATGCTCAGCGACGAGGCTGCTGCGGTTCAGGATTTATCTGGGCTCTTAGGGATGCTGCAGCCACAGCAGGGCAGGGAAAACAAACACCACAAGACCCTCCAGGAACCGGTCAGGACGCTCTGGTGTCACCGGCTGCCAGCGTGGGACCCTCCTACACCCCTTGCCTCGTACCTGTGCTGCCGGGCTCCTCGCTGCCCTCGGGGCTGGGGGCGAAGTCGGCTGCACTGTCCCGGCCGGCGGCCACCACGGCGGTCCCCGCCACCTTCTGCTTGTTCTTCATGGCCTCAATGGCTTTCAGCCTCCGCGCGTGCTTGTGGCCCTTGTAGTGGGCTTCTGCCTGGTTCTGCGGGGGGAGAGACGAGGATGGCCGTGTCGGTGCTGTGGCCAGACAGACAGACGGACACGGGGAGGGCGGGTGAAGGGGTCAGCTCCAGAGCACGGCTGCTCGGACACGTTTTCAATGTAGCCACCTCCCCTGGTTCCATTCATCCCCAGGGCCACCTTGGAGGTGGTGTTTTCAGCTGGGTGCAGCGTGAAGCCACCTCCCGCCTTCCTCCAGACCTCTCTGCTCACACTGGAGCTGGGCCGAGGGATCACCTCCCTAAGACATCACCACATTGCGAGGCCGAGATAAGGAGCCTGCTCTGATTAAATGCATCAAGGCACTTTTAAAAGAAGCTTTCAAGCAAAATTTATGGCCTCAGAAACGTACAGTGAATTGTTAGCTGTAAAAAGCAAAATAAAAAGGGACGTTGTGGGGTAGGACACGTCCCCCATTGTAACCTAACGGGTGTCTAACATGCAATTTACATTCACGGGCTCTTTTCTCCCAGCGAATGCTGAATAATGAAGTGCATGTTGATGGGTTCATGCCTGCACCAAACTGATAAAAACGTACACAAAAGCAAATCACCCGAACATTTGTGTACTCCGCAGTCAGGGACAATGCCACATTGTCCCCCCAAACCAACCACGGTTTAGCAATTTATGGAGAGTCAATCCAATATGAATTAAGACACCGTACCGCTGAGCAGCGCAGATTAATTTGCATGGCGTTCTCAGAGGCTGGCTGAGGCTCCCCGTGCTCTGTACGAAGCAGCATCCCTTCCCTTCCCTCCCCCCGCGGCTTTCCACGGGCTGGGAACGGCGTCCGGGGCTGCGCAGCCAGGGCTGGGTACGTGGGAAAGCGAAGGGCCCACCCGAGCGCGGGGCCTCATTAGCAAATACAATCAACTGCCCCCAGATAGCGGGGCTGGGACGGGGCTGGGCTGCAGCCTAAGTAGGTCACCCGGCACCGCTGCCGCTCTGCGCAGGAACCCGGGTGGCGTGCGAGGGTCTGCGCCGCGAGCGCTCCCGCAACCGTGACCCGGGGAAGCGGGGGACGTGGGCAGGGTGGCACAGGGTGCCTGCGAGGGCAGCGGGAGCACCTGGTGGTACTGACTCTCCCGGCACCGCGCTTCCAGCCGGGATGTGGCTTGGAACGTGAGAGGCCTGCTCTTCCCCGGGCTGCTCCGCTCCGCTGCAGAGCGGAATAATGAAACCCAGAAACGCTGACTTTTGCTGGCAGAGCAGCACCAGCCCCGGGCTCTGCTGATGCAGCTCAGAGCCAGCCTGGCCCGGGTGCGGTGTCCAGGCGGGAGCAGCTGCCCCGGGGGAGGCGAGAGCAGCCCCGGCAGCCCCCAGAGCTGCCTTCCCCTCTACAAGGGGGTTGATTTATTTAGAACAAAAGGCTGGGGGAAAAAAAACCCAACAAAGCAAAAACCACCTGCCACAGCAGAGCTCTGGGAAGCCAGGGCAGGGAAGATTATCCTCAGCTCCCAAGGACCGGGTAGGAATTGCACAGGCCAATAAAGCAGCTGAAGTGACCCACGGGCAGGGAGATGTCATAGAACAGAATCACAGAATTGTTTAGGTTGGAAGAGACCTTTCAGTACATCAAGTCCAACCGCTCCCCTGGCACTGCCAGGGCACCACTGACCCATGGCCCTCAGCACCACAGCTCCACGGGGGGCTTAGAAACCCCTCCAGGGGTCACGGGGACTCCATCCCTGCCCTGGGCAGCCTTGGCCAGGCCTGGACAACCCTCAGGGGGAAGAAATTGTTCCTCAGCTCCAACCTAAACCTCCCCTGGAGCAACTTTAGGCTGTTTCCTCTTGTCCTATGTCAGGGTAAACATCAGGACAGCTACAGAGAGAGGGAGGGCAGAGCTCTGAGGAGCTGCTGCCTGTGTGATGGGCACTGGCATGGTGTCCCCACTGGGATGCTCCTGCTTGGCCCCAGGACTGGCCCTGCTCACCACCGGCCCCGCTTACCGCAGAGTTGAAGCGCAAGTGGCAGATGTTGCAGGAGATGAACTGCTTCTTCTTGAGTGGGGCGGGCACGCCGAAGGTGTGGCTGATCACCGCCTTCTGTACCGGGTCCATCTGCAAGGGGAGAGAAGGCAGAGGGGAGCTGGGTGCCACACCATGATGGTCACCCCGGCACAGCACCGTGACCTGGAGACTGCCCGTGACCACCGAGGGGCCGTCAGTGCCCATGCCTGGTGTCTGGAGGGAGTGGGTGCTCTTGGGGGCAGAGAAGCCCCATCTGCCATGGGGGTACCCCACGTATGGGGCAACATGTGTGGCATCCGTGCCTGTTCTTGTCCTTTTTAAACCATCCCTGAAAAACCAAAACAACTGGAGCCAAACGCCTGCAGAGGGGATTGGGCCACTGCCAGGGCACAACCTGCAGACCCTGTTGTTTCCAACCCACCACACTGCCCTGCCTGTCTCCCCATCCCCTCTCCCCCACCACAGACACTGGTGTCACGGGTGGCAAATTATCAGTTCCTGTTTGAGCTCCCAGTTGCTGTCCTTGACCTCCCAATGCCAGGGCAGCTTCTGGAGAGACTTAGCAGGAGCAAATACCACCAAACCGAGCAACCAGCCATTAACCCTCCACATGCTCTTCATCAGGGAGCTGGAATGTCCCCGTGTTGAGCCAACAGTATGAGTGGAGCCACACGTGTCTGCTGCTTGCCCACGGGACACTACACAGCTGACGCAGGGGCCGGGGCAGGAGGGACAAGGGTTCCCACAGCCACGGGCACATCTCACCTGTGGCACAGAGCCGCGTGTCTGGGCTGCCACGCTTTCCCTGCTGTAAGGGAATGACAAGGCTGATGTCTTGCAGCCCTTGGTACCTCACCGGGCACAGAGCAGCTCCGGTTGCACGGGATGAGCCGCGTGGTTCCACGGGCCCATTGGCAGCGGGCAGTGCGGGGGCTGCGGTGAGGCCGAGGCAGATGCGTGCTGGCTGATGACAGCCCCTGGCGCTTCTGTCTCTCCCCAGGGCTCGGCGTCATTCCTCAGCCCAGGCAGCAAACTTGTCCGAAAAGCCATAATTGTTTTAAACAAAATGCATTTATTAAGGGGAGGGGGGAGGAGAATAAGAATAACCTCTTTGTTTGAGCGTGGCTCTAATCTATAATGCAAGTATTGTTCACCTACCCTGTGGCATAGGAAGATTATCTTATCTGAGTCCTGCTGTCAGTAGAGCCCTGGGTTTTCGGGCGATCATATTTCTCTGCAAAGCTATTTCGTTGCTCAGACAGGTGCATCAGTCTTCGAGGCACATGCCTGGACAACGGAGCCATTATCAAGAGCCCAGATTCCTTTCCAGGAGTGAGCAGAATGGTAAAAGCAGGTGATTAATGAAGTGCCTGTTTGCTATGAAATTTTACTCACTTATCTGGCATATAAATGAAGAGGCATTTGGGGTTCAGCAGAGACCCGGAGGAAGCTACAGATGGCAAAGATGCTGCTCCACCCCGATGACAAACACTGCACCGTGCTACAGGCAGCAGCATCCCTGCGCTGCCAGCCTGCAGGCAGCAGTGGGGCCGGCACTTGTTTTCCAGAGAAACACCCACTTTTTCCATTCAAAGAGAAGAAAAACATTTCTAACCTTCACAGCAGCAGCAGCTGCCAGGGCCCGGCTGGAGGCTCTCATGGGCTCATCCACCCCCCGAGCACCAGGGCAGGAGCAGGGCTGGGGGCAGCGAAGGATGCAGAGGAACAGGAGACGCCGGGACGAGGATGCAAAACCTGCCAGGGATTGTTCTGGCCTGAACCAGAACCTGCCAGCAAAGCCACCGAGGTCCCAGTTCAGCACCGACTCCGGAGTGGCAACACCGAGAGGCCCCAGCAAAGAGCCCCCTCGTCCTCCTGGGCTATCAGGCAATGAAACCAACCTGGGCATTTACCCTCCAACCTGCCCCAGCGCTTTCACCCAGCCCCGCTGCTTGGCCCCGCAGCACGACGAGGAGTCGTGTCCATCAGAGCTCCCCAGGGTCGGGTTGGCTGGTGCACCCAGAACCAGGCTCCTTGCCCCAGCCCCGGCATGTTCTGGCTGAGGCCGGTGCAGCAGGTACCCATCGCTGCTCCCTCTATCCCAAAGCAAACTCAAGCACCATGTCCTGAAAAGCCTTTGGGCACCCAGCTCCGTGGGAGCTCTCCCCGGAGGGCTCAGCAACCCCCCTGCCCCTGCTCCTGGCTCCATCAGGCACGCTGCATGAGCGCTTGGTGAGCTCACAGCGTGCAGGGTGCTTTGCTGGAAGCCAAGCCCTGCTCTGTCCAGAGTATCTGAAGCTTTGATGCCACCTGAGAGCCCTCGTGCTTCTCTCTGAATGACAACACAAAGACACCATCAGCTGCTCCTTCACTGCTATCTCAAATGTGAACAAGCCCCCCCCACTCTCCCCTGGGGCCGGCGAGGGTCTGTGCCACAGCGGTACCTACCGGCACCGCAGCCCGGGAGGCTGAGGCTCTTCCCAGTGGCTTCCAGCAGAACCGACCCGACAGCAGAGGTAGGCTTTGGGAACCACACACTTGGAGAATAAAGATCTCGGCTTTATAGTCAATTCTTATTGACTCACATTACTTTATTTATCCCTGGATGTTCCTACCGATATAAATAGAGCTCCCTGCGCTGAGCTGCCCGCCCGCCACCGAGGTCAGAACCGGGAATTCACAGGGACACAGCATCAGTTCGGATTGCACCTCCTCCGTGGGTTCGTGAGGCACTGCTGGCTCCTGGGGATTTGCAACAGCCCAAGAGCTGAGAAAGGGCCCTCAGAGCATGAAATGCACGCTCTGTGTTGTGGTAGGATTTCCCTCCCCGCCCCGTAGTTGTTGCTTTAAGTGGCAGGAGAGCTCAGCTTGGAAAGGTTTCGCTCGCTCCCGAGTGAAACATCTGCTGGGTTCATGAGAGCCCTGTGACCTGCTCCAAGTGCAAAGTGCTCCACTGGGCAGCTGCAAAGAGCTTCCCGTGCTGCCGAATCCTGCACAGCAGCACCAGTGATGCTGGGCAAGCAAAGGCAAAACCCTCCGATTTCTCTGTACAGCAACTCAGATACAGTAGCTCCCTCAAAAACTGAACGATCCAAAGGGATGCCCCTTTTCCCGGCTCAGAAATGACCCCGAGGCTCAGCCAGGTGGAGTCTCTGCCCTGGCATTGTGGGCAGAGAACCGAGAAGCCAACAGCCTGGCTCTGGAGATGGTCAAGCCCTCACACCCCCGCAGGGGCAGCTCCCACCCCTGACCTGGCTTTGCTCAGGCAGCACCACACGCTGGGCTCAGGTCTGAGCTCGGAGCAGTTACCTCAGGGTGCTCATAGAGCCGGGACAGCCTCTCCCAGCATCCCCATCCCCAGGACAGAAGAGTCCCCACCGAGCACAAGCCAAGCACCATGGGGCTCTGCAGCTCCACCAAGTGCAAGAGATTCAATTTCCAAATTTTTTTTTTTTTTTAAGCAACACAACTCTGGAGAGCACGTGCCAAGGCTGGGGCAGGCAGGAGCCAAGCAGAATAAACAACAAGGTCTGGTTCAAGTTAGCTACTGACTCCAGCGACTAAAAAAAGGAGCCCAGACAAAGAGCAGCAACGTTAATGGCATCAAAAACCCCTCCTCTCCTGTGTTTCTGCTTGTTAGCACAGGGGAGAGACAGCCTAGAGCTGGGATTTCAAAAGAGCTTAAAGGAGTTAGACGCCTGAATCCCATTCAACAGCAACAGGAATCCTGGACTTAATTTCTACGGCCGTCTTTGAAGATCTCAGCGATAATTTGCACCTTCCGAGCACGTTTAATCTCAAAGCCACTTACAAAAGGCCAGTGGGGGAGCAGGGAGGGAGCTCAGGAAAGTCCCGTTTCCAAGCTCATGAGGGGAAAAAAAGGACAAGCATTTACCAAACCCAGAAACGTCTGCCTTGCTTCTGCAGGGGGAAAGGGGGAACCAGCCCCCACCCCGCTCCTCACCACCGCTGCCCCTTGGCAGAACTCAACCCGCTCCTTGGCAACACCAGGAGCCAGGTCCCAGGGGAATCCCAGGTGGACAAAACACCAGAGCAGGGACCCGAAGCACATCAGGAGAGGGGGTGCTGGAGCAGATCCCATCCCTCCCGCTGGCACGAGGCAGTAGCTGGGTGGACGCAGACCCCTGCCAGGCTGAGATGCTGTCTCAGCCCCAAGATGCTGTTTCACACCCCAGACACTGTCCTATCTCTTTGGCCACATCCATGTCTGTGTAAAGGAACATCCCTAGGGACATATTGAGTGGCACAACCCCAGCACTTGGTCTGGTGGCTCAAGGTTGGAGACCTTGAGCCCAGTCAGGTGGTGGGAGCAGTCCCGCAGCGACCAGGCTCACCCAATACCCACAGCCACGCAGCACCAGCCATGTTCCTTATACCTTTACACACCTTCTCTCACTTTCTTTCCTTTCCTTTATTTATTTTCCAACTAATGAACTGTTCTCCAGAGCTGCTTTATTACTATTGATTCTAGGAGCAAAATCCAATTGATCTTGGTTGAAATGAACCATCTTTTTAACTCTAGTACATAAGGGCGATGGCTGGGCAGGAACAGCTCCGAGCTAAGGGCAGGGCAAGTGCATTGCACTGGTGTCCAGCAGCCAAAGTCACCAGTAATTAAGCCAGAAATTAACTGGCGGGATTTAAGGAGCAGTCCCATGTAGAAGAAGGACTGCAGCAGGGGAGGAGGGCTCCAGCAGCCGATGCCCACCCGCCCCCAGGGACTCACCGTATTGAAGTTGGGGAAGAGGTTGAGCGGTGACGTCCCGTTGAGCCTGAAGGTCAGAAAGTGCTTGATGTCCAAGGGGGGGTGAAGGGGACGGCCAGGGATAGGCAACGATGCAAGGAGGGGGCTGCTGTGTCCGGAGGGACCTGGGCAGGCAGAGGGGAAAGGGCAGTGTTAGTGATGGGGCCCCTGCTCACAGCGGGGGGACATGACACAGGGGGACATGGCACGCCGGGGGACAACACAGCACGTGGGGCTCTCTACCACGGGCCGCAGATACCTCCACAGTGAAAGGTCCCAGCCCAGGGTGGCCCCAGGGACTCCTCTGCCCCGCCAACAGCTTTGCAAAGACGTTGAATTTTGGGCGCCCCAAGACCATCTGAAGCCACATGGGTGCCCCAGCTCTGCCCTTCCACAGGGATTTTTGGGTGGAAACTGCCAGAGATGGGCTCCCCTCACCCGTTCCCTGGCCAGGCGCTGCCGCCTGCCTCGCATCCTCCCCCGCAGACTAACCGTGAGCTCCGGCGCGCGATTTAAAAATAGCCTGGAGCTATTAATAATTTTCTGTTTAAAAAGAAAACACGCTCGGGAAGGAGGGAAGGCTGAACAGAGGGGCTCTGTCTCCAGCCCGCTCCCCTTTCAGCAGCCCCAGGGCAGCCACTTTCCCCTTGGACTCATCCATCCCACCCTGCCTTGGAGAGCCTGGGCTGGGCTCCTGCACCCGCACCCGGCCCTGAGAGCGATGGAAGGGGAAAAGTGAAAAATAAACAAACAAATGAATAAAATATAGACATGAGAAAAGGTTTCATAACGCTACGAGCCAGAAAAGCCCATTCTCATCTCACACAGCTTCATGCCTCTTCCTCCTCCAGCCCCGTCCCTCAGCCTGGAACAGGGCCAAGGCCAATGTTCCTTTTCTTCTGCTGGTGGTTTGGGTTTATTTTTTTGATTTTGGGGTTCTTTTTCACCTCAAAGGTGGCTGTGGAGCCAGGTGGCCCCAGTGCAGCATTACCCCAGACCCCTGCCCACCCCAGGCAGCTGTCCCTCATGGGAGGACATGCCCGAGGGGTTGGGGGCTCCCGCTGACCGGGAGCTGCAATCACTGGCGCAGCTCTGGGACAGTGCCAAGGACACTCGTCACCTCCAACCCCAGCACACCCCGACACCAGCCAGGCAAGATGAGGACCCCATCCAGCAGCAGGCAGGTGCTGCTCCCCTGTTGAGCTTTGCTTTGTGCTCTACACCTGACCCGGTGAAGGAGTCGAGATACAAATCTGAAACTCAAAGTTTGAAAGATTTTCCGAATTTGAGCAGCGAGCGCGGGCCCCGCGGGCAGCAACGACCTCTTTCTGGGAGAGCGCACACGGGCGGCTCTGCAGCGGCACCGGAGCCGTCCCTGAGTCAGGCCTGACTCCGGGGAGAAATTACATTTTGCTTCATCAGGCGTGCATTGATCGAGTTAATTCCAGAGTCGCCCAGAAGGGAAATCTGTGAAACTATTTAAAAATAAATAAATAAAGTCATAGCAACAGCGATGAGGGAGGGAGCAAAAGCAAGCAGAAATGGGTGAACGATGCATAATTAACCTTCTGAGGCGTGAAACAGTATTTCTGCAACAAATCATCTGAGATGGCAGGGCCAGCGCCGGGGGAGCTGCCCCCGGGGACCCCCCCAGCCCATACACGCAGCCACAACAGAGGCATTTGGGGCTGGACTGCAAGAGAGTCCCCTTGTGCTTCATGCCAACTACAATGGCCTTTAAAATATATATATAACATATATGGGAGGGACAAGAGGGCAGGCGAACGCCCCCTCCCTCCCCCCCAGTAACCCAATAAAGGGGGTTTGCGGTGCAGCCAACGTCACCACACCAGCAAAACCTGCCTGCTGCTGCCTGGCCCCGTGGACGAGGGGTTTGCTCCTGGGGAGCAGCTCCTGTGTCAGGCGAGTGGGTGGTCCTGGGGTGCTGGGGGGGGACACACGGGCTGCTGGGGATGGCCGCTGCCTGCAGCAGCTGCTGTCACCGACACAGGATGGATGCGACATGCCAAGCCACTCTGGCACATCCTTAAGCTCAGATTTGTGGATTAAACATATTTCTGGTCTGGGTCTGCAGCCCAGGGCTAAAACAGGCTGTTAGGAGAGAGCCCAGAAACCCCATCTGTGGAGCCCAGAAACCCCATCTCCAAGCCTGTAGAGCGGCCAGGACCTTTCCCTCCTGGTTCTGCCTGGGACAAGATCCCATGAACAGGACAAGGGCTGAAAGCCTCCAACAGCATCACTGTGGTTCAGAGGGGAACCAGGGCAGCAGCCACGCAGCGCAGGGACAAAGTCACCTTCAGCTTCAGTTCACCTGAACCTCAGAGGATCCCAAAAGCACAAGTTCTGCGTGCAGGGTGGGGGAAGACGAGTGGCACAGCCGCAGCCCCAGTGCCAGAGCAGCTCCCCGGTGAGAAGCGAGCCACCTTGGCACGCCGGGGCAAGGGGCACCCACATGACGCTCTCGGGGCACCTTCCCAAGGTTACGGGGCCACTGCAGCTCCTGCCTTACCTTTGCTGCAGGGCAGATTCCAACAGCAGCTGCGGGCTGTATTTTTAGGTATTAATTAGATGCTTAATTAAGGGGATTTGCTTTGGGGAGAGTGGCAGGGCCCCCAGGTCTGTATAGAATGACACGACCTTACCCAAGGTGACGGGCACTGCCACCGGCAGGGTGGGCTTTGCTGTGAATGGCATCCCCAGATGCTCAGTCTGCAGCTCCGGAGCGGGGCTGGCCTCTGCCACTGCCCTGCCTTTGTCTTTCCCTCAGTTTTGGCAGAGGGGCCCCCACCTCTGCAGCCTACATGACTGCTCTGTGGGGGTCCTTCTGGGACGGGGCGTGCTCAGGGCTCCGCTGAGCTGGTGCAAGGAGGGAAGCGCAGGAGCCCCGTGTTCCCAGCACAGGCACCTGCAGCAGCCTGGGGAAGTCCCTTCGCCTCCCAGCTCCACAGGGAGGGTGCGCAGCCATTCTTAACCAGCACCCAGGCCTGACAGAACGACGCCAAACCACCCCGTGTCACCGCTGCAGTGCCACGTGGCCCCTGCTCCCAGCTCAGCCCAGAGCCATCAGCTCAGCCCCAGCCCAGCTCCTGTCCCGCAGGCGCTCAACCCTCGGAGGGGTCCCTTGGAATTTAAGGACGTGTTTCAGTCCTTCATTTAACCAAGTGCCCCCCCGGACCGTGCCCAGCTGCCGTCCCCAGCCTGCCCCCACCACCTCCTTGCTCCGCACCATGACCACGCGCACGTCTGCAGTGGGTTTTCTCCTCGGTGCCCCGCGAGGCCGATCAGAGCAAGCGTTGTGCTCCAACGCCGCCTGTGTGGGAACCTCTGAGAAACGCCTTTGAACGCGGCAGGGACAACGCTGAGGGTTTTCATACCGACGCGAGAAGCTGCCAAGGACCCATCTCTGCAGACGCCGGCTGCCTCGCAAGAGCATCTGGCGCAGAGTCTGCACAGGCCAGATGGAGACGGGAGCTGTTTGTTCACACAGAAGCTGGTTGGCTCCCTCCCATTTGGTAGGTGTTCTCAGCAAATTTTGGTGGTGTCTCAAATTCCTTACCCAGGGCTTTAAAGCTTTTGCCTCTGGCCAAGCATCGGCTGAATTCACTCCAGCTCTTTCCAGGGAGAATCGCGTGTGCTCCTCGATGCCAAAGGCTGCCGTCGGGAGAAGAGCAGCAACGCCCGGTGACAACACTGGACCATGACTGCAGCACCAGAGCAGCCCCAGTACTGCTCGGGGTCTGGACTAGTGATGAACAGATTGCACCGTGCTGGACTCCCAGAGCAACCAGACCCAGCAAACCCAGCGTGGTCGGCAGCACAGCAGAGCTGTTGGCCCTGGAGACAGCGACGGTGCTGCCGCCCCAGCACGGTGGGTTCGCTCTGGTCCCCGGCAGCCCCCCCATCCCACCAGCTCCAGCAGAGCCCAGAGAGAAGGAAGAGCCAAGAGCTGCTCCCTGCAGTGCTGACACTGGTTCCCAGCCTCCCTGGGACCACGAGGATGGTATGTGTTGTGAGCACCACTCTGCTAAATCCTCCTCTTTCCAGCTTTCAACAGCCACAGCCCCTCCCCACGCACAGTCTGCCCACAAGACACCAGCAGCAAAGCCCAGCTTGGGGGACAAGGACACGCCGAGAACCACCAGCCCGAACCAGGGGACGCCTGTGAGCGAGCAGCCTTCACCCAGACACACTTTCCATCAAACCAACCTCTCCACCTGACGGGATCAGCGGGAAGGACACGGACTCTGGGACACCAGCGGTCCCCTGATGCCAGCCCTGAGGACAGATATCCTGGCACAGGTCACCGTGCGCCTGTACGACACAGACAGAGCTGGGGGAGCTCCTCAAGCTGGCGTTGGGGCGGAGGAAAATCCCTGTACCAGGGACAGCGGCTGCTCTCACTCCAGAGCAGGGGGAGCTGCAGCCCTGAGCCCCCCCTGCGGCCCTTCCACGCTGCTGCGGCACAAATCCCAGCTGGAGGCAACTGCACAGGACCACCAGGGACCATCAGCGTTACAGACACCAGGGTCAAATCCTGCCAGACATGGCCCCTGCATCTGCAGGATGGTGCCAACTTACCCAGGGCAGGAGCGGAGCCGAATCCCGCGGGAGGAACCCAGCGCTCAGTATCACACCGACGCGATGCTCCGGGCGGCTGCGTTGGCTTTATCACAGGTTACAATCGGTCAGAAGGGTCTTCTCGCCCACCCCGACACAACTGAGGAAAATATCTCTCCGAGTTAAAACCAGAGAAGCCCCTTAGCACCCGGACACACCACTGCCCAGCCTCCACCCTTGCACCCCCAGACCCCAGGGGGCAGCGCAGCCCGAGCCCCCCCTGCTGCGGGTGCCCGAGGGCTTCGCTCACTTTGGGGTGAAGGGGAAGGTTTAGGGGGAAAAACACAATCTCAACAACTCGGGTTTGTCCCAAAAGCAGCTGTTAAGAGACTCCTTCTCTGGTTGCAAGGTGGCAGGGAGCTCAGAGGGACCGTAGGGACAAGATGATGTTTTGAAAAGACCAGGAATTCACTACTTCTTATATTTGGACCCCTGCTTATAATTTATTCTGACATTGCAAAAAAATCCCAACCAACCAACCAACCAACCAACAAGTCCTTTTAGGTGTCTTTGTCCTTTAAACACTAGGAAAATTAAGATAGACCTTTTTAATATATATATATTTATATATAG